>JAWNNV010000191.1:0-310000 GCA_035044485.1 Scaptomyza reducta | reverse complement strand
TAAACACAAATACTAAAATAAAATATTAAGAAATATTTCGAAAAGATAAATAATAATCAAAACTAAAATATAATTCAACAAAGAGCACAAGTTATGGAATGTATTAAGTTGCGAAGCTTAAAAAATATTTTTATTCATACATTTTTTTTTCTAAAATATATATATATATATTTTTTTTTTTTTTTAAATTATTTTTGGGTGCGATTTTAAATTTATACACCAAACTAAATTTTTACCCCTTGCTGCGGGCGTTTTGTTATTTTTGTACTTAAATAAAGCGCAATTTGTACTATGTTTTTGTGTGTGTGTGTATATTTCTTTCTTGGCTTTTCTTCTTCTTTTCCTCTAGTTTGTATCAACAGTTGAAATTTAATAGATTTGGCACACTTTCGGCAAGTCGCCGTCATATATTGACGGACTCTTTGTGTGTGTGTGCAGTGCCATGACAAAATGTTAGTACAACTAAACTATCAATTATTTAATTACCGAAAAAATAAAAATTCGCAGAATAATACATTAGTTGAGAATAAAAATATTTATGATTTAACAATATTAGCAAAATTCTATATAGTAAATATTATATTATCTTATATTAAGTGTATTTTATCCAGCAAAATAATAAAAAAAAATAAATTGGATCAGAACTTATCATTATCATTATTATAGAAACAGTTTTCACAAAAAAAGATTTATACCTAAGATTTTGTACAACATTTGTAAGCTTTTCTAGGCAGTTACAACCAACATTTTTGCACTAGCGTATTCCAACTTGCGAACAAAACAACAAATTTTGCATCAATAAATAAAACTGCAAAATAAAGGAAAACAAGAAGAAAACGAAAATAAGCAAAAACACATTCGGTTTTTTGGAAAATAAACAATAACACGATATGAATGAGCAAATGAATCAATGAATGAATGAGCAAAAACAATTGAATTCAAATGCGTAACGAAAAAATTGAAAAAAAAGAGTTAGGCATAACAATTTGTTGTTATTATTATACCCTGAACAAATTGAAAATGGGTATAATGGTTTGGTGCAAAGGTATTTAACAGGCAGCAGGAAGCATCTCGGACCCCATAAAGTATATATATTCTTGATCAACATCAACAGCCGAGTCTATATAGCCAAGTCCGTTCGACTGTGCGTCTAAGGCTACGTATAGGTCTCAGGGTATCTTCTAGTCGGTGTTTCTCGACTAGAGCCTTTTTACTTGTTTTTATTTGCTATACTCCAAAATTTGAATATCTTATATATTAAAGAAAAAAAACTCAGCTAGATTTATTTTATTTAGATTTACTTGTAAGACAAATTGTGAGCTATTTTTTTTGAATGTTTTTTAAGCTTGTCGAACCTTATTGATTGTTTATGTATAAGGTATTCCAAAGTCAAACAACTATTTATGAATATCATAAACAAATAGAAGCTGGCGCCAGCTTTAATGGTATATTTAATTTGGTTTTTTTCTTTAAGTAAAGTAAAAAAAAATCTCGATACTTAAATATGGCCAATTAAAAGCAAACAAATGCAAACGAATCGACACCCAAAACTGAACAAACGAAAAGAAATCGAAATACAAACTCATGCATATAAAATAATATATAAGCACACAATTTATGATATGACAAATACAAATCTTGTTATGAATGCCATAGGAACTTAAGTGGGTTGAATTTAAAAATCGCAAAATTCGGTTTGCGGAGAGGGGGGCGGTGAATGCGTGAATGGGTGAAGCGACTTTGAAATCAAGCAAAAAAAAAAAAACAATAAAATTCGAATTCAAATTCAAGCGGCGTCTGCATCGCGTTTTGTTTACAAATAGAACCCGTCCCCACTGCCACCAGATGGGCTGAGGGGTTGGGGTTAAATAGGCCCAGTAATAACATGGCTAGAGCCAATATGGTGTGGTACAACATATAGTTATACACTTATGTGCTGTATATTGGATTGCTTATAATACACGAGCTGGGTTCGGGTATTATAAGCACGCCACAAAATGTGGCACGCCCACATTGTGCAACAAAATTATAGCTCATAGACAAATTATAACGCCTAGAGCTGACGAAGTAAAGCTCTGGACAAAAAAAAAAAAACAATTTCCAGTTAGAGTATTCGTTGTTCGCAAACACTCTATCGGTTAATTCTGCTTCTGGTTATTTGTGAGCTCGTGTATGCATATTAGATGAAATTATAAACAAAACATAAATGCGACGCAATATACATACATATGCGAGCCCCGCTAAATTCGTCACGCCCGACAGAGGGACACATATACTTAAGTGCGAGGAGATGGAGAAGATGGGGTGAAGCGAAAGAGTTTGCCCTGTCACTTAACGCTATTTCGTTTTCGTCTTGAGGCGAATGGATCGCGTTTGTCTGCCAACTCTCTCTCTCTCTCTTTCTCTCTCTCTCTTCTGCTTCTGATTCGGCTCGTTTTTGTTATTGTTGTTATGCCCAAAGCTGGGGGTCGACCTATTCAATATGCTGACACACGCGCCAACACCTCCGACGCGCAGGCAGCGCAGTTGCTCGTCGCGTCACAGCCCACTCGATGAGTGCTCGTCCATTGTTATCTGCGCGTCGCAGCGATCCGTTAAAGCTTCGCCAAAGCTTTACAAACATACACACACACACATCGCTTGATCGCGACAGCCAACAAAGCTTTACATCACAACGACAGCAGTAAGCACTCGCTCAACGCATGATACCAAACTACTGCAATTTGCGTTATTCAAATAAACTATGCATGTGTTGGGGCATACAATTTTAAATGAATTGAGAATTGCGAAAGGGACATACGGGGGGAATAGCAATAGGAATGGGAAGCAGCGGCATTCGCACTAATAATGCGATTTGTTTGTTACGCATCAATGCATTGGATGGGGAAGTTCGGTTCGCTTAATGCAAAAACCCAAGCAAAGTGTTGTATTAAGATTTATTAGCAAATTAAATTTCTATAGCAACCGAATGGTGCTGATGTATTTAGAGGTAAGAAATGTGTAACTAATATGCATGAATAATAATTCGTTTTGTTCTTTTTATAGTATTTTAGATGAAAACGTGGTATCTGGTAGTCCATTCATATTCAGTCTTGGAGTTAAAACTGTCATTCGATTTGTTTAGCACACATTCGGCGCTTTGTTGCTGGTTGAATTTATTATTTATGCATTTCGCCATTGTTTTTGTTATTGTTGCTTTTACTGCGGCTGCTGATTCTTGCCAACTAATTTGCATTTGAATACCCGCACACTCAGCAGCAGCGCAGCGGAACTAAATTATCTATAAAGCACACACACACAAACAGCCACATACTAAACACATCAAATGCTCAGCTGCGCCACTGTGCAGCCCTGGCCAAGCGACGAAGCTGTGAGTGGGAGTGGGAGAATGAATAAAAACAGTGTGAAATTTACTTAAGCCGATCCTTTTCACTCCTCTCATGCGCTCAGCTCAGCTCTTATACAACAGGGCTACAGCATCGCTCATATATCAAGCTGTGCAGCCCTGGTGTTTTGTTTTTTATTTTCAATTGTGTTGCTGCTGCTTTATTATAATTATTATTATTGTTGTTGTTGCTGCTGCTGCTGCTGCTCATGGTGATGTCACAAGAATAACAACAAATACTTTTTTGTTTTGCCTCACGTTCGCATTGGGGCGTATGTTAATTTTTACTTTGATTGTTGTTGTCGTGCTTGCAATCTTACAAATAAAAATCATAATAATTTGGTTTTTGAAAAATGTAAATATACAAACATCAAGACAATTAATTCGTATTCCATGTTTGGCGCCTGTTTTTGTAAACCAGCTTTTGGATTAAACTAAACAAACAGACGAGTTCATTGTTATTGTGTCATTGTTGTTGTTGCTGTTGTTAGTGTTGTTGTTGTTGTTGCCGTTATTGCTGGAGCTGTTGGGAACTGTTTTGGGCTCAGAGACAATGGCAAACGTTGCTTGTAAGTTAATTAGCTATATATATTGGACCTTTAAGTTAGTTTTTGTCTACGTAGAAGTTAATCCATACTTATTTGTTTAATAATAGTATTCTACTTTAAATATATTCTTACTTATGTACATGTATATGAATATTGCAGTTCGCTTAATGATTTTCTGACGCAAGTAAAATAAATGAATATTGCACATTTGATTTTTAAAGGCGCTGCCCGACAGAATTGTTGTTTTTGTTTTCATTTGGTCAGCGGATGTGAAATGTTTGAATGCTTTTTGGCCATTTACAGAATCGATTCGAATGCGTCAACGGAATTTAAATGAAAACGAAAAAGAAAACAAAACATTCGCAATACAAAGTGTGGGAAAGAGACAGAGGATGGGGTGTATCTAATCATTCATAATGTATTACTTTGTTTACAGCTGACACAAATGTATCTCGAAGTTGAGTATTGTTTTCAAAATAGTGATATCTTCAAAAACAAGAATTAGGCCATGATAACAAAAGAATTGTTTATAACATTTATTGTTTTTTGCCGAGCGAAACAACTTTTATTTGTGAGATAGCGCCGCAATCTATGTGCAACATTGTGGGCAGCTTCGGGCGTGGTGGTGGTAGCAAAAACCTTCAAATTTCTACACAAACATCCCGGTGCGCAAACACACACACACACACACACACACACTCGCACACACTCCATATGTTTGTGTATTTGTTCGGTGCTTACAATTTGCAATTAGATTAGAAAACGCCATAAAACATGAAACTGAAAACAAAAACAAAAACATTAAATGGCGATTAAAAGTAATTTAGATAAAAACAGTCTGCCAAAAACAACAACAACAACACACGTGAATCTGCGTTAAGCGAGAAGAAAGACGGAGGAAGAAGGAAAAGCAGAAAGAAGAAGACCATACGCACACACACACACATAATGCTTTTTGGTTATGCAGAAATCAACAACAACAACAACAACACACGTGAATGTGCGTTAAGCGAGAAGAAAGAAGGAGAAGAAGAAAGAAGAAAAACACACACACAAAACGGTTTTTGGTTGTGCAGAAATCGGTCATCAGAAACATATAATATTATCTGATGTGTTCTAGAATTTTTTAAAAAAGTACGAAAATAGTGAAAAAGATGATATATGTACGTTTATTTATATGGTTAAGATTTGAATTTATTCTTGACTTTACTGTACATAAATCTATTTTTCTTTAAAAAATTGGTTTTTATTATACAAAAATATTATTACTGCATTTAATATCGAGGTTCTAATTGGGTTTTGCTTTTTTCCAATCTATGCAAATAATTTATAAATAGTACAAGAAAAAAGCATTAAAACGACTCTGTTCAACCGATTTTCATTAAAAATTAGTCTCGAAAAAACATTTAATTTGTTTTCAAAACTCTTTTCGATAACATTTCAATTTGAATTCAAAAACTGATTTCAGAATTTTATTCAATACTTTCAAGTAATATCGAATAAAAATAAAATACAGCATGTAAACTTCTTTGTTCAACTGATTTTCATTAAATATAAGTATTGAAAAAACTATTGGTTTCAGAATTTTATTCAATTTTATATAAAACTTTTTTTTTAAAAATATTACTAGTGAAAAACATTTGAAAACTGTTCTAAATTTTTCAGAATTTTATTCAATACTTTCAAGTAATATCGAATAAAAATAAAATACAACATGTAAACTTATTTGTTCAACTGATTTTCATTAAATATTAGTATTGGTTTCAGAATTTTATTCAATTTTATATAAAACTTTTTTTTTTTAAATTTTACTATTGAAAAACATTTGAAAACTGTTCTTTACGCTTTTCGATAACATTTCAATTTGAATTCCAAACTGTTTTCAGCATTTTATTCAATACTTTCAAGTAATATATATATATATTACTTCTCTGTTCAACCGATTTTCATTGAAAATAAGTATCTTTTGGTAACGAGAATTACATCTAGGCCAAACATTTATCTGTGTTGAATGTGAGGCAAGCGAGGCGCTTAACTGATTTAGTTAATTGCATTGTTTTTCAATTAAAGTTCGTATTAATTGGGCAAACAAAAATATGCCGGACAAATATGCTGTATTCGGCTATATCCGACTGTGAAATAGTCTAGCTTGAATCCACATTTCGCGACCATAGTATTAATAACTGAACTTTATACATATTTTAGTGCAACAAGTGGGAATTTTAATTATTAAAAAATATTTAAAAAATATATATACAAATTGCAGATCAATTTTCATCTGTTCTATCGTTTGCATAACTCTATTTGAGTCGCACAAAATTTACAGGGTATATAAAAAGAACAAGACTCGTCGTCCCCTTGGGCGATAAGATAAATCTCAAGCAGACAAACATCAACAACAACAACAAGAACCATAAAGTGAACTCGAACTCCAACTCGAACCCTTAACCGAACCAGAACCAATTCCAGAGAGACCTTAAGTTTGCACATTGATAAGCGCCAAGAGAAACAAATATTTATGTTCTATCTGTATCTGTATCTTTTAGGACTATCTGCACATATTTACAACTGTCTGAATGTATTTATAGAAATACTTAAAACTATGATTTGTTCTTGGTGTTAGTTTGTACTCAAAACCGAGTCTTATACAAATTTTAATAAAGTTGGAATACGTTAAGCTGGGGCGACACCAAGTGGACACTTGGATGTGGCTCTGCCACATCGTATCTGTGGTAAGTCTGTGAGTGTATTTGTGAGAGCTTTAGCTGGTCGCTGTCGCTTGTTTGTTTATGCAATTGCCGAGGTGTGCTTTCAGCGTGTGGCATTGTATTGGACTCGACTGGATATTCGAGTGTGGTAAAGACCGCAGAAAAGAGACAGATAGAGAGAGAGGGAGGGAGGGAGTGAGGGAGAGGGTTTCGTGAAGGAGTTTGCTATAATAACAATAAAAGTGGCTACCAATTCGAAATCAATTAACGTTGAGTGCTACTGGCCATGACAAGAGCATCAATATTTACACAAAATATTGACGGACCAAATAAACACAAAAGAAAAAGAGAGACAGAGACGCAGGGAGAGTGAGAGAGAGAGAGAGAGAGAGAGAGCGACAGATTGCTTAGGGAAAGCCCTCGAAAAACTTAAACCAAAATACTGAGACAACGCCTACAAGTTTGTTTTTCGTCTTTCGTTTGTGGTTTTTACTCTTCTAATATTTATTTGAGGCACACTGCCACACAAGTGACAATGACATAAGTAAATTTCGGAAAACGAGTTGAGTTGCTGCTAAAATCATATATATATATATATATAAATATACATATACATACGTAAAGCTAAAGTTCTTTAAGACTCTTTCAGTTTAATAATATTTGTTATGCTTTCACACAAAAAAGTCTTCAGGGTGATATGCAAATTAAGATATTTCTGAAACATTCATTTAAATATTTATTTTATGCCAGAAGAATTTTTTCCAAGACTTAAGAAAACATCAATTTTGACGACACTTTCTTTTGGGCAAAAGTTTGTTTTTTCGACTAGCCTAAGGTTTGAATTTAGATATTATATTTATTCTGCAAACACTGTAAATTAATAAAAGTTTTGAACACTATACAAATTCTATGAAATAATTCCTTACCATAACATCCTTTCTCTCTTTCTGCCATATCTCTCTTAACTGTAAGTCATATGTTATCCTTAAGACTTAACATTCCGATTTGAGACAGAGGAAAAAACCCAAAACATTAAATATTTTATATTTTCAGTCCTTCATTTGGTCATTCATTCTTTCAATCAATCTTCATTCATTCGTTCATTCATTATTCCTTCATTCTTTTAATCATTCAATCATTAATTTAATATTTAATTCATTCATTCGTTCATTCGCTCATTCATTCAAATATTCATTCAATATTCTTTCATTCAATCATTCAATATTCATTCATTCGTTCATTCATTCAATCATTCATTCATTCATTCAATCATTCAATAGTTTATTCATTCATTCATTCAATAATTCATTAATTTGTTCATTCATTCAATCGTTCGTTCTTTCGATCATTCATTCATTCCTTCAATCAATCATTCATTCAATTTTTAATTCATTCATTCGTTTATTCCTTCAATCATTCAATATTTTATTCATTCATTCATTCAATATCAATCATTCGTTCATTCATTCAATCGTTCGTTCATTCGATCAATCAATCATTCATTCTTTCATTTTTATACCCTTAACCCATTGAAAATGGGTAAAAAGGGCATAATGGTTTTGTGCAAAAGTATGTAACAGGGAGAAGGAAGCATCTCCGACCCCATAAAGTATATATATTCTTGATCAGCATCAACAGCCGAGTCGATATAGCCATGTCCGTCTGTCCGTCCGTATGTATGAACGCGTCGATCTCAGAGACTATAAGAGCTAGAGACTCTAGATTTGGATTATTGAAGTTAAGAAAGTATATACTATACAAGCAAGCACTGACTGTATGCGTAAAGTATAGGGTTCAGTGTATAGTCTAGTCGGGATTTCTCGACTAGAGCCTTCTTACTTGTTTTACTTTCATTGTTCTCATCTCCCTGGACCGGAACCGAAACTCATATGCTATAAAACCCTCGTAGCATATTGATAGAGACATTCATAATAATGGATTTGCATTTGCAGTACCCAATTTGAATAGTACTGCAGTATCAACAAAGCCCAAAAAGGAAACGAAATGAAAGGATGAAGAAAAAAATGAATTTCAAATTCAAGTGGGCAATTCATTCATTCGGGATTAGCTGGAAAAGTACGTTTGCCGCACGGCGTGCACACCATAAATTTAGCCAGGCAAACGACATCAGCGACAAAAAACTGTAGTTTTGGCCAAAACGAAATTAGAGAAACGACCGAGAGAGAGAGAGAGGCTGAGTTATGGTCTACCTGAGCGACACTCAGACCGGCAAAAAACTAGCACATTGACTCTTGGTATACCGGCACCTTCCTTTGACTAGGACCTTGCACCTAACTACCTTGAAATTCATTCATAAATTTTGAGCAGCGCTTTAAGTCGCCTCGCCTGACACTCGTTTGGGCCATAAAAATGTCGCAACACTTTATGCACAAGGAACCAAGGACAAACGAACGAACGAAACGAAGCCAGGAAGAAGGACGGACACTTCCGGCATTAACGACTTCCCCTAACGAAAAAGGCAGACTCTTTAGCTGCAACTCTCTCCAGCTGCAACTACTTAAGACTTTGTCTCTGAGTGTGTGTATCATATATATATATTTTTGGGATTTGCATGGAATTCGTTTTATACGAGAGCAGGTCAAATTAGCTCGAGGTACTTAAAATTGCATTTACGACTCGCAAATGCCTCAAAGTGCCATTGTCTAAGTTTTATTAGTGCATTTCATTGTAGTTTGCGCAAAGATGTGTGGCCCAAGATGTCCCTGAGAAGTAGAGCTGAGGGAAAACGAATGTTTTGGTCCTGGGTAAGGCACTTAAAATAAGTTCATCGAATTGGGAACTTGAAACTCACCAAACATTGCAGGAAATTGTGTCCTCAAAACAGGTAGAATTAGTATTAAAGATGTTGACTGACTGCTATCAACGCACAGCTTAAACTATTGGAGCTGCTTAAGTTTTTACAGTAGTTTTATTTTATGCTAAAAGCGATTTTTGACTATTCGATCGGTAAATGTGATATATTCGCTATACAGTCTCGGATACAATCCGTTCTATACTATATTTTCGAAGAAAAATCATTAACATTAGTTGAAAATGTTGGTAAAACGCCTTTACCTTATCATTTTTGGCCATGATCTGACTTCTGGTTAAGTTAATTTTATTTTTACAATCTAACGTTACTATTATTGCAAAAGTAGAGAAAATCACCAAATATCTTTGTTAAAAATATTTCTCTTTTGATTTCCATTACAAACTGCCTGACTTACCAGCTTACTAACTGACGAATAGTTCGTTATCTAAACTATTTTTTCATCAAGCTTTTCAGTACATAATTGTGCCTTAGGCTCAACGTTTTTACCATTTCATGCATGTATTGCAAGTTAAAGCTGTTTATTGCGTAATTTTTGGTGTTTAGCATTCAGTTGTTGCAACGCACTGGTTGCACGAACGTTGCAGATTGCATTTGTCAGATACTTTTTTTTTATATATACGAATTTTTGCCATATTTTCGACATGTAAATTGTTTGCTACACAACAAAATCTCGCAAAATTGAATCATTTCACTCTGACAGCTAAATATGAAATCACAAAATGGAATTACAAAGCAAGCAAGCAAACTACCAATCCCCCACCACCCAACCCCCTTATCAGTCACCCTCTTTACGTTGTTGCCAAAACGGATACATGGCCAAATTGAATTGTGTCCCGTTCTTTTACCTTTAGCTCCAACTCCCCTCGACTCCACTCTCTCCTCTCTCTCCCGTTCGCTCTCTTTCTATCCCTTTCGCTCTTCTAGCCATCTGTCAGTGAGTTCTTGAGGTGAAAATGCAATTATTTATTAGCAACAACAAAAAAACCAAAGAGTGAGAGAGAGAGAGACATACAACACGCTCCGCTCTCTTTCTCTCTCTCTCTCTCGACTAGGACGACGGCAAACGCAATCAAAACATGACGCACACACGGCAGCTCCATCAGCAGCAGGTAGAGGGGTGTGGGCGTTGGCGGGTTGAAGGCTCAAACTGACAGGGGCACGTATGTAGAATTAGTTTACGAATTGCTGCAGGATACGTGGCGCAACATTTTACAGCAAACAATTTCCCAATGCGTCTCCCCTTCGTCCCAACAAGACGCTGTCAGTTGCACGGTGGCATAAATGGACCAAGCTGGCAACAAAATTGCCAAATAGCTGCAGGCGATTTTTATTTGTGCCCTCATTTGAGTTGAGTTGAGTCAAAGTTTAACTTTAGTGGGTTATTGTGGGCGAGGGCAGAAACAAGTTGTGAATTATAAGCAAACAACAGTGTTAAAGTGAGTCGCATAAAAATAAAATAAATTTTGATTTTTACATATGAAACTAAAAAACTAGAAACGCAAAGTTTTTACTTACTGTCACGTGCACTGAAAATAATTTATGGAATATTTTTTACTCTATCAATAGAGTATATACGAATGAATCGGTATCCAAATAAGTTTTGCCCCCACTGTTTGTCAGCTCACAGGACATAGGCATATACATAGTCATAGTCATAGTCCCAGTCATAGCTATAGACATAGACATAGACATACCTCCCTTACGTCACGTCCCGTCCCGTCCCGTCCCCGCCCTGCCCTTCAGCTTGTTGTCTGGCAGCCGGGGGAATTGAAATTGGCTTCAGCTAGGACTACGTTTATTTGGAGCGGCTGCCTTTTGGGGAGTGAGCAATTTGTAGCACATGTAACGCGGCGTTTGCCAACAAGCGATTGCAACCTGACAAAAAACTAGGAACAATTTTTGGGAAGCTCTATTAAGCGTTGCCAACCCGCGTCTCCCCCGCACCCCAAGAACGCACTCTACTCCTTCCGGAAGGCGAGGGTGTTAACTTTAAAAAGAAAACTTGAAGCATTTCACTTCATATATGTGTGTGTGTGTGTGAGTGTGTATGGATTTTTGAAATGAATATGCACGATGCCGGAAAAACTCTTGGCAAAAGTAAATTTAAAACTTTTTCATGTGCCCGTCTTCCACTCAGTCCGTCCGTCCGTCTGTCTGTCTGTCTCTCCGTCCGTCTGTCTCTCCACCTGTTTGTCCGCTTAAAAAGATATGAGTAGCTCGCACAGTTTTTTCGACAAGTTTACTAGTTTAGCGGAAACGTGAAGCACGTGGATGATGATGATGATGATGATGATGGGAAAGAGATTCTCTCTTGCTTTATGGTCCAACTGCAAAATGTGCGATAATTCACATAAGCAGTTATTATCAACAATATGTGCGTGTGTGTATGTGTGTGTGTTTCTCGTGGGTTTCCTGCGGAAAGTAAGTATGTACATCCCCCTCCCCCCACGCAAGCATTTAGGCATGTAAAGTTTTCGCAGGCGCACGTTCCACTCCAAAGCAATTAGCACACCCACGAAAAAATGTTAGTATGGGCAAGAGAAAATCGTATTTGTTGCTTGTAAGGGCAGACTTACCTTGGGAGAATATGAATTTTAAACGTATTGTAATACAAATTTCAAGTTTTAAATCAAAAACGTTTACCCAGAATATAATTGGAAATACTATAAATACTTGGATAAGCTATTTACGCCTTTTGTATATCGAGTCGGAATCTATTTTCAAGCTGTCCTTTAATCAATGGTTGATTTTCGATATGTTTAAATTATTTTAAAATCATATTATTCCCAGTTTCGATGTTTTTTGTGAAAAGAATATTGAAAATAATAACTGTCTCTAAGACAGTTCAATAAAAATAAATAATTTCTAAGAAATTTAAATTTAAATACAAATTTTTTTATATGTAGTAAATATATATATATATATATATATATATATATATAAAAATATAGTTTTTGTTTGTTATGAAATTGTCGAGCTAAAAATTTCATTAAATCTAGAAGACTTTTGAATCCTATTTATTATATTATAGCCTTATCATATAGTCACTTTAATATTTATTAATTAATGAGAATTATTGAACAAAAAGTTCATAAGTAATGGTATTAAAGTGAATAACAATCGATGTATTACACGTTTTTGCCATTTCTTTTGAATATTTTTACAAATCTAAAACCAATTCATTCGAAACATTTCAAAATAATGTACTGAAACTTTTGTAAACTAACAAAATATTATAAATTTAACCACTAAGTATATTATTTTGTGTTACATTCATATATTTATGTATATATATACATCGTTGTACATCGACGACGAATCTTTTCGAGGATTTCTTTCGTTTTGGTATTTGTAAGGATTCGACAACATTTACTAACATTTTCTCACGCACGCATCCGAAAACCATTTAAATAACGCTCCATCATCTGGCACACACACATGCACACACTAGCTCACACACACACACACACACACGCACACACAGAGAGAGACCTCTAAGAGAAACTTTTACACGGCTTCAGCTACTATTACCACTTCCTCCTTGCTTTGTCCTTCGTTTTAGCTCCTGGCAAATGGGCTGCTGTAGTGTTTCGCGTCTTCTTCTTCGTCTTTTGTCGGTTGGAGGGGGCAGGGGCGGGCGGCATGGCGTTGATAAATGCACAGAGCATAAAAGTTTTGGGGCCAAACTACTTTTGGGGCTTTTTAGGCAAATTTTCGCCTACAACTAAAAACGTAGCCAACTACTTTCCACTTACCTGCCTGGCAGTGTGCCACGCCCCCAGCTCCACCCTTCAACCCCCCGCCACAAATCGCTGGGGCCATTAGAGCTTTGGCAAAAACGCCGCTAAATGCGCTGTGAATTATTTAAGGCACGTGTGCTGTGCAGAATGCGGCAAATTCAACAGTGAAATGCATTTATTATTGAAGATACCGACTTTGGCTTCAACCACACCCCCCCCCCCACCCGAACCCCCTGCCACATACCACCCCCCACTACTTGTTCATGTTTGATGCGAATGTGGATCTCGTGTGGAATCCTTCGCCTGACAAGCCAACCAATTATGTTCGCCTGATGAGTGCCAGAGTGGAGCTACTTCTTGAGACACAGGAAGGTGGCCGGGTGTGTGGGGGCGGGGGGAATGATGGAGTTTATTTTGATAAACGCTTTTCAGTTTGGAAAAGTTTTTCGGCTGCTGTGTGGCACGTGATTGGAATTACGCGTGCCAACTAGTGAAAAACTCGCAACTCTCGAGCGCAGCCACAAAAGTCGAAATTTTACACGAGTTACGAGCCGCTGTGAAAGGTGAATGGAATCTTGTATAAGACGGATGGGGGGGGAGGGGTAAGTGAGTGGGTGGGAGGCAGGCAAAACATGTTTCTGATTTCGGCAATCGACAAATGTTGCACACAAATTAGCATACAATGTATTTATGGCCTAACATTTCAAGGCAAATGATTTTGAGAAATTGCGAGTTTTTGGTGAGAATATCGGAAAACTTGAATGTGATTTCAAGCTGTTAATCCTTGAATGTTAATCACTTTGTAAATATTTCAATTTTGTTGAAAAGTTTTTCCTCTTTCACAGAAATGAAATTAAGCAGATTTAACTCTTGGAAGAAAATTCTAATACTCTTGATGTTAAACTAATTCTGAATAAAAAGCTATACATTTTTGAGTTACAATCTTTAATTTGTATAAGTATTGTCTATTTTCCGTAATATTTCGAAAATATCAAAGCTTTCTTTCCTTCACATAAATATTTTCAATCTTATCAACTTAAGTTTAGAAAACTTTCACGCAACGATTACCAACTTAGTTCTGTTCAACTGAATGGCTTTTATAATCCCTTGAATTGGAAGAAAAGGAGATTTGCTCCCTGTACTTACTTCTGGGAATGCCCCCTTTGCCCACTTTGAAGTATCTATTTTTTATGATTTTTATTCGATTGCAAAGTGGAAAATTGGAAATACAAATTGGATTGTAATGGAGTTAGTTTTACATCTGGCGATATATATTTATATATATATATATATATATGTGTGTGTGTGTGTATGAGTTGTATATTTTGAAGACCTAAGCTGTCTCTTTCTCTCTCTCTCTCTCTCTCTCTCTATCGCCTGCAGTTGACTCAGTCTTGGTTTAGTTTGCTGCAGGCTCTCCATTGCTCTGTACATGCAGAATCATCTCGAAGGGATCCCAGTCGAGATCTGATTCGTGCTTAAGTCGGCGCCTGCCACCGCCGGGTGACGGGTGATGATTGTGATGTGGATGTGGATGCGGATGCTGTGCATGATGTGGCGGATGGTGCATGGCCAATGTTGCATGCGCACCGTGATGCCCCAGCTGATGTTGCACCAGTCCGATGGGCATATCCTGTGCATGCTCAGCCAATCCGGGCGGTCGATATATCTGCAAATGTTGCGATTGCTGATGATGATTGTGATGTAGTTGTTGTTGTTGTTGTTGCTGCTGCTGTTGCTGCTGATGTTGTTGTTGTTGTTGTTGCTGCTGTTGTTGGTGCTGCTCACTGACCATCTCCTGGATATGCTCACGGGTCTGCTCGCGCTCATCCACCTTACGGAGCAGCATCTCACGCATAAAGGACATACGCTCAAAGTGCTCCCAATTGGAACGGAATCCCTGTTGCGCATATTGTGCATGCCGTTCCTTCTGCAACTCGTCCACATAACGTTGCTTGATAATTGACCAACGAGTCTGCATCAAAGCTGAAAGCATTTGTACGATTAACCTAACGTAGAACTTATGGTATATACACTTGGGCAACCTACTGGGCGTTAGTCCCATCTCGACGGCAGCTTCCTTCCATACGGCTGAGGTGCGACTCTGACCCTGTCCTTTCTCGCTGCGCTGCCGACCCGCCCAGAGGGAGGGGCGCGCCTTGATGGCATCGATGATGCGACCACGCATACTGTTGTGCAACGAACTGGGCCTGCCCAGTTTTCGCATGGGCGTGGTCGTTGCCTCCACGGTGACAGCAGCCGGCGGCACCAATCCGGTGAACGCCGTATATGTCATTCCATGCGCCGCTGGCTGCTCAATCAGATGCGGCAACTCGCCGGTGGTCGGCGCCGAGATCGGTGTGGGTGCGGGAGTGGGCGTTGCCGTCGCCGTTGTGGCCTGAAGCCAGCTAAAGTTGCCACTGGGACGGCCGCGTTGGCTGGCACTTGGAGGCGGTGGCGCTGGGGGCGAAGATTCGTTGGGAGGCGTTGTGTCCTCCGAATTGCCAGAGCTGGTCGTTTGGGCGCCCACTATCTTAGCGACAGTTATGTTGTACATAAAGGACATCGGCTCAAAGTGTTCCCATTTGGTATTGAAGCGTTCCTTGTGCAGAATCTGGCGATGCACCAAGTTGTGATAATGGTACTTCATTTGACTCCAAATCGATTGCAGTTTAACTGTTGACAAATATCAATTTACAAATATTTTGAATGATTATGCCAAATGTAAACAAACATCAATAACGGTGCTTGCAGAGTTGCATTTTTGCATACAAAAAAGTAAGACCAGTTATTGTTTCGCGATAAATGAATCAATATTGAATTAATGTTTAAAAAATATATTTTTTGTTAAGCTAATTTATCCTTCCGTGCAAACGAAAATTCCTACTTTACTTAATTTGTATGCAAATATTACAATTAGCCTATTTACAAGTCCCATGCCCAATTGAGCTTTTACAACCTATGAACTGGCGTGTATGCATCTATTTTTAAACAATGCACGCACACATTCACGCGCACGCACGTACTCAAAACAGCAAGCAAAGAGCACGAGCCCAAGAGCGAGACAGAGAGCAAGCAGCAACAAGCGAAATGCAAAACAAAAACAAAATGTTACGCCGGTCGCCAGGCTGAGCTGAGCTTGCAGCGCCCGGTAGAAACTTTGCTAATGTGTATGTACATACAGAAAGATAGAGAGATAGCTATACATATGTATAGCTATCTTAGTCACACTCACCTGTAGGCACATGACCGCCAAATTGTTCGGCGATCTCGTTCCACATGGGCGATGTGACGCTACGGCACAAGTGAAGCTTGTTATTGGAGTCCCAGATCTCTGGATACTTCTTGATGGCCTTCAGCAGCTGAGCGCGGTTTACGAAGGGATCTTCTTTGGGCATGTCGATAGGATGTGGAGTATGTGGATTCTAAATGGAACTCAAGACGATGGCGAAGGCGTTGGAGGCGGCGGCAGCTGAAGCAGCGGACGCGGAGCACAACTGCGTCCTTTGACATCAATTATCGGCGAATAACTGAAAGTAGAGTTTGCAAAATATGCGAATTGAAAATGAAAAGGCAAAGCGATTGAGGAAAATAGAGAAAACGATGACGACGTCGGGGCAACGACGACGACGACGCCATCGACGGCAGTTGTTGTTGTTGTTGCTTTTGCTGCTGTTGTTGCTGGGGCGCAGCGATGCCGAGAGATTGGAAAGCACTGTGACTGAGGCAAAAGCAGCGGCAAAAAACGGCGAAAGCGCACACGAGATGAGATACACAAAATGCAAGCGAGAAGAGAGAACAGGCAAAATGTGCAAAAAAAAAACAACAACATTGAAATAAAAGCAACAGTTCGGCAGCAGCAGCAGCAGCGGCTACGGCGACGACGGCAGTTTTACAGTATGCGTGTGTTTTATGTTTGCATGTTTGTATGTCGTAGGTGCCGGTGATAGAGTTGAAATCGGTTGAGGGAGGGGTGGGAGGTGAAGAAGTAAAGTGAGAGAGAGAGGGAGAGACTGCCGACGGTGTGCCACATCCATATATAAGACGAGGCGACGAGCAATGGCAAAGCGCACACAACAAAACAGACAAAAGACCAAAGAGACAAAACCATACAACAACAACAACAACAGCGACCGAACCTTATGGAAGAGGAAGAGCTGCAAAAAAATAAAAACAACAAAAGCAAAATGAACTGAAGAAAACAACAGACAAAAAACAAAACCAAAAAAAAAAATTTAAACAAGCACAAGAGAAAGGCAACGATAAGCAACAACAACAACAGCGACAACGACGTTGGAGCTGGCCTGCAACTGTATATGTGTATGTGCGTCTGGCTCTTGCCACAGCCTCGTCGTTTTTGTTGAAGGTGGCCAGCCCGGCCCGACCCACGGGCTTGAAAGCGCTCGTCGGAGCCGCATTAGAAGCGCAGTCGATGCTCGTGCCTGTGCGCTCTCCTCGCGCAATGCGAAACAAAAGAGCAGCAGCGGCAAACAGACGATGAGTGCTGTGAGTAGAACACAAAATGCACGCAAGCAAACAGAGGCAAAATGCACGATGACCAATGTGACGACGATGGCAAACAGCAACAGCAACAGCAACGACAGCCAAAGCACAGCCCGCAGACGCAGTCGCAGCTAAGTAGAGACACCCCGGCCAGGCTGTCTAAACACCAACAACACCAGCAAATACATATGTATGTGTGTATGTACATACAACAGCAACAATTGCCTAGTTACTGTCGTTTGGTCGTTCGGTCGTTCGGTCGGTCAGTTTGTCGTGCAATGAACCCATTTCGCCAGCAACTACAAAACTGCAACTACAACTACACACATACGCACAACAATTGCAATTGTATTAGTGCGCAGCGCACCCACTGCGTTCGTTTAGTCAAAACAACAACCGCATGCAAATACACACACAGCTGGTCGACCAAATGTCCCAGTCGTTTAAGCATTCTAATAAGCTGGCTCAATTTTTCGTAGAGTGCTCTTGCTCTTTACGAAACCGAACAAGTAGCAAAAGTAAAGAGACCAAAGTTTGTTGTGGGCAGCGTTGCCACTTCTGGCAAACTGGTGTCTGTGTTTGTGTGTGGAGTTTGTGGATTGCAAAAGAGTAGAAGCCATTTAATAATTTAATAGTTCTACGAACAATTTAGCTATAAAATTGGTTTTAACTAACAAATAAATATGTTGCCTGACTGGGCATGCATTGATTATCCTCATCAATTATTCAATGTCATGACACAACTCTCCGAGATCCAACTGATTCCCTGATTATAACTGTTCCTATCCCGATTTATATTTATTCTCTGCATTTCTAATGCTGTTGTTAATGCTTTTAATGTCTCTCGTTTTATTGGCTACTTCGTCTAACTGTATCTAAAAGATATATATGTGAGAGCACACGCACTTAAATATCTGAAAGCGGTGTCTTTAATTTTTATGACGGCATAAATGCTCCTAAACGTTCTCCCCACACCACCCGCGACCCCCCCCCCACCACTACACCAAAAAAAAAACGTAATTTGCTAGATTAGAATTAATTTCGAGGCGATGCCCCCAGCTCTACGTATCTGTAGCTGTATCTGTACATAGGCAAAACTTGAACAGCAAGAACACAAACAAAAACGTAATGTATCTGAGGCTGGATGGCGGCAGCTGAGGCTCGACAGATAGACAGGCTCCACATCAATTGTCGTTCTGAAGATGGGCTTGAAACGGTCAGCGAGTGGAATGAGAAGGGTGTGTGGAGGAGGCAGGCTGTGGGAGGGTTTCACTGTTTGCTATCGCTGCTTATGCTGTGTATGTGTGTGTGGTGTGAGTGTTGCCTTTGTTGAGTTTTTATTTTCATTTATGCTTTTTAAGTGCTTCATTAAAATCGCGTATAGGGGCTACGGCTTGGGGTCGATGCTGGGCTCTGGCTTTGCCTTGGCTCCCTGCCATCTCTGGCTGTGGGGCGGACAGACCTTTGTCAGCAAAAACAAAATAAAACAGCAAAGCAAACGTATCTTTCAGATACATGTCCAAAAAGCAAAGAAAGCAAAGCATACAAAATAAATAAAAACGCACGTCGACCGGTAAGAAGTAGAAAAAAAAAATTGTATTTAAAATAATAAACAACAGGGAAAGAACTGAAAATGTTAACGAATAAAGGATACCACGTAGTAAAGTTTAAAAAAAAAAATCATTTTTTAAGAGATATTAAAACTTGTACTTTGATATGAGAGAAAACTTTAAGTTCATATTTTGTATAATATATATTAATTTGAGTTTTTCACATCAATTTTATTTTGAAGAACATGAAATATTATTAAAAAAAATGTTTAAGGTTCGGAATTAATAAAAATATATATCTAGATATAGCTTAATACAAACTTCGTAGCTTACAATATTTAACTAAGTTTTTTCAGGTCTTTTTTTTTACGGTTTCAACACCGCTTAAAACATAATTATATTATACATAATAATATCAATGCTTTTACTTTAATAAATTAAGTTTAAGATATGCATAAAACACAAAGAACTACGCAAAATTCTATGAATTTCTTAAATTTCTTGAAATTCTTCAATAATAACCCTTTTATTCAAAAGTTTATGTTACCAAGCGTAGTATTAAAAACTTATACAAACATTTTCAAATGTTTTTCATGCCAATAAATAATTTATTTGGGCAAGTTTATGATATATCAGCGGGAAACGATAAGCCTTGTACTTAATTCCTACGAGTACAGGGTAATAAAACAACAACAACATTGACAAAAAAAAAACAGCGAAATATAAAAAAGAATTATAACCAAACATGTTTTACATTCAACTCTCTTTCGCTTTGGCCCCAACTTCAGCTTCGGCCACAGAATCGCAGCATCAACTCCGGTTTCTGGTTCTCTCTGTGTGTGTGTGTGTTAGGCTGGCTGGCAATAAGTGTGCCCGTTTCACGACACAGTGCAAAAAGTTAAGTATCTTGCTGTTCTCGTTGTTGCTGTTGTTGTTGTCGTTGCATATAAACGAGGAGGCCTTCTTTAACAGACCAAGACCCAAAGACTCCAACGCTCCAACTACGACTCAGTTTCCAGTTTCCCCCCTTATCAAACCGCACTCCACGATCCCCAGCGGCCAGTTTTAAGCAACGTCCAAAGATAACACCAAGCTAAAACAACAACAATAATGGTCTCTGAAGCCAACTTTGTTGTTTTCTTCTTCTTATATATCCTCCTTTCTGTATATGTGTGTGTGTGTGCAAGTCACATACAGTAGCAAAAAATTTCGACAGTTATTTACGATTAGCACAAAAGATACGAGACATGACATGCGCTGAGATGCCGCGAAGATGCAGATGCACAGTGAGAGAGAGCGAGAGGGAGGAAGAGAGAGACCCAAAGAAAGAGATCTGTAGAGAGTCGAGACGACAATAACAAGAACAACAACAACAGCGAGACGGCGTTTGCTACTGCATATTGCATGCCAGCAGGGTTCCTTCGTGTTTTATATGTTGTTTTTTGCTTGGATCCACAGCAACTGAAAAGGGTTTAAATCGAGCATCTTGCTGTTTGCTCGAACATTGAAGAGACAGAAAAGTTTCGTTTGATGATCAATTAAATGCTTCTGACACTCGTGTTCGGTTACAAATCGCCAATCAGACAATATGTTTAAAAATTATAGCCTATGTGTCATTCCGATGTATAAGCTATATTCTTGTAACGTTTCCATTTGGTAGAGTAACAAAAAAAACGAAACAAAGTTCATTAAGTTTCCAAACGGTTTGAAAGCCACTTTAAAATAACTTGGGGGAAAACTAAAAACTTAAACTCTATTTTAGCTTTGTGTATGTAGGAACAGTATTAAGCACAATGTTTAATAGTTATATGTGCAACGCCCGAAGGCAGTAAAAACTTAATGAAATGACTTTCAATTGGGGTCATTGTAAATTGTGGTAAATTCTTTGAAGCTATAAGCTAAATTTATGGGACTTAGCTTCGGCAATCTTTCCTGACTGCCGTTGCCTGTTGAATAAATTAGTTACAACAATAATAATAATGGGCATTTTAAACTGCAAGCTTCAAGCTCGTAATAGACGAGTCAGAAGAGATGAGAAGAGTAGAGAGAAGAGAAGAGAGCAATGCAAAGCAAAGCAAAACACACAAACAAATTTATCGACTCGTGCGTTTTATTGCGTGCAATGCAATTTAAATGGGCGGCTTTTTTTGTTCGCTAAAAGGGGCGTCCCATTCTCTTTCTCTACCCCGCTCTTTGTTCCACCTTTCGTCCCTTGATTTGCGTGCATTTTACTGCACTTTATCATTTCTGCCTGCTGTGCACTTTGTTTTATTATTTATATTTACTATAATTTTCCACGTTGTTTGGCCGTTAATAATAGTCACGAAAGGTATTGACTGACTTGAAGATACCTCGTGATATATAAAAAAAATCTTAAATAATGAAACATGCAGTTAAAAAATAATATTCTTATGTTTTATTCATTAAATGAAGTACATATTTTATATGGATCTTTAAATTTTCATATTCTAATCAAATAACTCTTAATTTATGTTTCTTATTTCAAATCTTTACATTTTCCTTTGCGGTTTGTGCTTAAAAAAATCATTTTATCATATATTTTTGAAACTATATTTTACTATTTTATATGTTAATTTCTCTTCAATTGGAGAATAATGAAACAAACAGTTTTGGAAAACTCGCATTATTCTAAACGAAGTACATATTGTGTTTTTATATATGTTTCTAAACTTAATCGAATATTTCATATTTTTTCTTGTTTTCCTTTGCTGTTTGTGCAAAAAAATAAAATATTTTATGTATTATTTTACTTTACTTAATTTACTTTACTTAATATTACTCTTCAACTAGACAACCCAGTTTGCATGCATATTTTTTACAGGGTATTGAAAATAAAACACCAATAAAATACACAGCTACCTACGCCGTAGGTGGTTAACGAGTCGTGGGGGAGTTGTGTGGAGTGGAGAGAGGGAGGGGTTGGTTGTTGGAAATATCCCTCAAGGGGAGAATGGCGAACCTAAGTGGAAGCGCAATAATTATAATTAAATGCATTTTTACGTGCCGTTTTTCCGTTTGGGCTTTTCTTTTTTCTGTTTTGTTTTATGCAAATAAATAATTGCACACCTTTTTGCCGAGAGTTGCAACTTTATAGCCATAATAATAATAATACTAACGATAGCGATAGTTAAATCCATTTATAGATAAAAATATAATTCAAAAGCATTTATTTTCATAAAGTTGAAGTATCTGTTGCTTAATTTAAGTTAATGTTAGAAGCTTAGTATATCAAATGTTATAATTTCGAAAGGTTTTTGTTGCTTAAATCCTTAAACTCATAGCTGTATATATCCGTTAAGAACATTTATTTATGGAAAGTGCCTTTCATGTTGGAAACGATTTTCTTATCCTTTTGTGAAAAATGCAACGATAAGAAAATTGTAGAGGTCAAAATTGCGTGCCAGGAATAAAAAAAGTAGGGAAAGAAACAAATGTGAAATAAATTCAAATTGCGTGCCTTTGGCACCAAATCAAAATTCTGTACAACAAAAAAATAAATGTGAAATGAAAAATGCAAAATGCAAAATGCAAAAGAAGCAAACAAATACAAAAGCAAATTCAAACAACAACAACGATCAAAACGACAAGAAGAACAAACTACAACAAAAATTGCATGAAATATGCTTAAAGCGAAAGCAACACACAAAAATAACCAACAACAAAGTGTGTGCATACATAATGACTGCAAAATACTCTATGAAAAGAATGTACTTATTGACTATTTAATAGGTTTAAGATATTAGTATAATATTTATATGACGATTAAAAATTTACTCAAAGATTTCTTAAAAAATTTCCAATACAATGAAATGTAGTCTTGCGAATTTTTATTAGAGAGAAAATTACAAATTATATATTTATTACTTAAGTTTTAATCACAATTGCTTAAAGATTTATTTAATTATTCAAATTAAATATTTTTTGATAGATAAAAAAATTAAATTTTATATTTTATTGATTTATTTCATATAAAATTATTCTTATTTGTATTTTGGAATTTTTATTGGAGGTTTCAAATAAAATTTAAGTGATATAATGAATTAAAATAATAATATCACATTTTATGATGAAAAATAAATTATTTTCGTTAAATTTTTAACTTTTTTGTGGGTGATTTATTATTCTCTTTGACTTAGCTAATGTACTCGACATGTTTTTTTTTAATATTAGTGTAAGAAATCAGTTTTAATAACCGTGTCAGGCAACAAAGAGAGGCAACGGTAGCTGCTACGTGTCCATGGTCCGGACAGTGTGTATATATGTGTGTGTGTGTGCGTGTGTGTGTATAAGTGTGTGTGCGTGCATGCAACGCATTAATTATGAATTTAATTCACTGGGGCCGTACGTTAGGGCAGCGGTTGAGGGACAATTGGTTTTTGGAAAGCAAGGGAAGGGAAGGGAAGGCAAGGAACGGCAAGCAAAAGCAAACGGCACTTTTACAGGGGGATAGGGAGAGACGTATGAAGGGGCCAGGGGCAGGGGACACGCAGGCAAGTGGCAAAGTCAACAAATGTGCAACGGACACAATTTTCTCAATGCACAAACATGAGGCGTAGCCTGCGGCCAAATGGCAACCGCACCACGCCTCCTGTCCCGTCTCGCCCTACCCCCTAGCCCCTTCTTCCTAGTGCCCCACCATCATCACATCGTGTGGCTTTGTTGCCTTTGCAATTTTGTTGTTGCAGTTTTATGCATTTCTTTTTTTATTTTTTATTTCATTGGAAATATCGCGCTGTACGCACTTGATTGCAGCATTTAATTAAAGCAACAGCAACAGCCAGCAACAACAACAACAACATCCTGAGGCAACAACTAAAAACTGAACAACATGTTGTCGAGATATTTATGCGCAACACTTGACAGATTTATTTATGCGATTCGGTTGTTGTTGTTGCTGTTTTCATTTCATACATAAAAGTCAGGCAGCAACATAACCAAGAAGAAGATGAAAAAGAACTCAAGCAAAGACGAGTGCTGAGTGAGAAAGAGAAGGAGAGAGATGGAGGGACAGAGAGAGAGAGAGAGAGAGAGAGATGGAGAGGGAGAGGGAGAGAGAGAGAGAGAGAGAGAGCGATTGAGAGGTGGAGAGAGAGATATATTGAGAAATGGAGAAGTGGAGAGAGAGAGAGTGAGGGAGATTGAGAGATGGAGATAGAGAGAGAGAGAGAGAGAGAGAGAGAGAGGGTGAGATTGAGAGAGAGTGGGTGAGAATGAGAGAGAGAGAGAGAGAGAGAGAGAGAGAGAGAGTGAGAGTGAGATTGAGATATGGAGAGAGAGATGGAGAGAGAAATGGAGAGTGAGATGGAGAGAGAGATGGAGAGAGAGCGAGATTGAGAAATGTAGAGAGAGATGGAGAGAGAAATGGAGAGTGAGATGGAGAGAGAGATGGAGAGTGAGATGGAGAGAGAGATGGAGAGAGAGAGAGAAACAAAATTTGAGAAATGGAGAGAGAAAGAGATAGAGAGAGAGATGGAGAGAGCGAGAGATAGATTGATAGATGGATGGAGAGTGAGAGGTGGAAAGAGAGAGAGAGAGAAAGATTGGGAGATGGAGATAGATAGAGAGAGAGAGTGAGATTGAGAGATGGAGAGAGAAAGAAAGAGAGAGAAAGAAAATGATAGGTTTTGATATATTCAAGTTGTACCTTTGATCTGTTGGTAAAAGCTTAACTCGAGACAAAATAAAAGGTAAAGTATTATTTTTCGAACTAGTTTTCAAATAAGTTAAGTGATTTCTTATTTGGAAAAAACTTCAAACTTTCCACAGTCGTAACCTTTTCCGTAACTTTTTCATAACTTTGTGTAAATTTCGGATTTTCAAAAACCTCAAAAACAATATCGAACTCGCAGTTTCGTAGCCCAAAGTAAATATGAAAACATTCAAAACCATATTAAAAATACTACACCAAAGTAAAAAATGCAATAACATTCCATTCTAAGCATTGAACTCGATTTCTTTTTACATTCTCACACAAATATTATTAAAATATATCTACGATATATTGGACAACATGCATTTGTTGGTAAGCCACAGAAAATACTTTCGCTTTGAATATTTTTTTTTGTGTTCATTTTCAAACTTCATATTTGTGGCAACCAATTTGTATATGGGCTTCGATTAGGCAGCGTTGCGGCTGCTGCTGGTGCAACAAAGTTGCTGCCATAAATCACATTTAACGCATTTCTTTTTGGCAACTTGAATTTTAATTAAAATAGAATCGTATCGAGAATGCCTCCAAAGACCAAAGCACTCGTCGACCAGCTCCACCCCTTGCTAACCCAGTTTGAATTGAAACAAGCATGAACTTATGACAAACTGATGTTTGCCGACTTTTCAATACTCTTTCACTTTAGTCGAGCAACAAGAAACACCTTTGCTGACGTCAAAAATTTCTTGGAAATATTTTAAGAATAATATCAATGTTTTGTACTATTTTTGCAACTTAGAAGAGTTTTAAATAATAATTTTTAACACAAATATTTTCTAACAATATTTAAATATTTTAAAAGACAAAAATATCTTGGAAATATTTTAAAAAAAATATTAATGTTTCTTAATATTTTTTTTTCAACTTATAAGAATTTTAAATAGTTAAATAATCAATTTTAACATTTTCGAATATTTAATTTTTAATATTTTGAAAGTATAAAATCTCTTGGAAATATTTAATAAATTTAGTTAAAATAATATAAATGTTACCTATTATTTTTTCAACTTCAAGAATTTTAAATAATGAAATTATAGATTTTAACACAAATATTTTCTACGAACATCAAATTTCGAAAACTTTTAAGATTCTTTTAAATAATTTCGTTTATTTTTCTTCTGTCGCAAACTCTGCCACAAATGTATAATGCCTTGGTGCAGTAGAACAACAAATGGGACAATTTTTCAAAAGAAAATCGAAAGAAGCAGAAGCGAAAAAGCAGGAAAAGAGGCAAATGTTGAAATCTGTTGCTGGTTTTTCGAAAAAATACATAGACATACATTTTCCAGCGCTCGAATATTTTGGATACAACATAATTATATTGGAAGCTGGACCATAAATCAATTGCGTTGCGGCAGCAAACCAAAATCTTTGAAACCGAGAGTGAGGAACGAGAACGTGGGCGTTGCATGCAACAATGGCGGAGTGGTTGGGGGGAATAATGCAGCGATGCGATGTGACGGAAAATCTCTCGAACATTTGGCAGAATGTGGCAAGTACGCGAACTCAAAACGCTCCGTTGCAACTTGTAACGAAGATGAAAATACTGAAAATGATTTATGCTGCAGTCAGTCTATCCAACTGTCGACAACATGTGTCTGTATGTGTGTGTCTGTGTGTGTGTGTGTGTGTGCCTGTGTGTGTGTGCGTGTGTGCCTGTGTGTGTGGGGGGAAGGGAATTTTGGGAGGCTGCGCTCAGTTCAGTCCATTGCGCAGCTGTGCTCGACGGCACAATAAACTGAAATAAATATAAATATAATTTTCAAATTGCTGGCAACATATTTATTAGCCTTAAACAAAGACGTTTAACCAGATGGACGGCCCGAACAAATAGTTTAACATCGGATTCAAATAATGATATCATAGTGCACATGTAATGAAAAACAACAAAAATATCATACGACAAACAAGTGCTCAAAGAATCTTTATTATAATCTCGCAACTTTTTATAGGTTTTTTGGACAAGTAAGCTTAAACATAAACAATAATGCAGTTTAGGTTATTATATTATGTAATATAAGAAATAATTGAAATTTGTATTTGATTTTCAAAACTTTGTTTTCTACATCACAAAATAATTGTTAAACAAAAAATCTTTCTAAACTTTGAGCTAATCCCAAAGCAGTACAAGTTTCCTCTTCCCATGTCCGTTATACAGTTACAGGGCGTATAAGCACTTTAAGTAGTTTATAGTGGTCGCATACTTCTAATCTGTAAAAGTATTATAATTGAGATGATTAGATTATGATATATGATTGATAGCATAAGATGCTTACATAAATAAACAATTCCACAGCCAGGTATTCCCAAATGGCTCATGCAACTCAATCCAATTTTGAGCACCATTTGCGGCAGTGCCAGTTGCTTTGCTTAATTTGATCACTCGGAAGCGATCTTGTTCGCCGGCAATCGCAAATTCATCATATCTCGCATATACGACAGTGCCATTCAAGTATTTCATATGTACACAGAGTTTGTGAGGCTCACTGCTCGTCAGGTTATGGATCTTGCCCATGCCCAAGAAGAAGTTGCCATCGGAACAAACAAAGTCCTTTCGAAAGTTATTCCAAGTGCCAGAGGAAGCATCAGGTCTTTTGAGTCGCTGCAGAATAAGAATCCAACCAGGAGCTGGAACTTCTTCGCCGCAATAAGAATTCAGATCCTTGACTTCATTTTGCATATCGATTAATTTTTCGTCCTTTTCCGCAGTTAGGTTTTCTTGAGTCTTCAATTTATCTCCTAACTCTTTGTTCTTGATGGCATCATTTTCGATTTGTTTTTGTTGTTGTTGTTGATGTTTCGTGAGTTCGTGAATTTCATCTTTGATTGATTGTAAGTTGTTGGTTAGGTATTGAATCGTTTTATTGTGAAAATCTTCAACTACATTCGCGCTTTGTTTGTTCAATTGTTCTTGCAATGCGTTAATTTTTTTGTCTTTGTCGAGTAGCATTTGCTTATCATTGTTATTTCCACAATTTGCACCAATTAATTGTGTAAAATTGATTGATTGTAAGTTGTTGATTAGTGGTTCAATCGCTTTCTTGTGAAAGTCGATCTGATTTCTTAAGTCCGTATTTATAACTTCATTTTGTTTTTTCAACTAATCCTGCAATGCGTTTATTTTTTTGTCTTTGTCGAGTATTATTTGTTTATCATTGAAGTTTTCACAATCCGCACAATTTATTTGGTTACACTTCAGTTGCGTAAATTCGTTAATTTCATCTTTGATTGATTGTATTTTGTTGGTTAGGTATTGAATCGTTTTATTGTGAAAATCTTCAACTACATTCGCGTTTTGTTGGTTCAACTGTTCTTGCAATGCGTTAATTTTTTTGTCTTTGTCGAGTAGCATTTGCTTATCATTGTTGTTGTCAAGTTTCGCTTTGAGCTGTTTTACGTAGTCTAGCAATGGTTTCACAACCTTATAGGCATACTTTCCACATTGTTCGTCTAATGCCTTGGACGCTTGACAAGACTGTTGATCGGCCAACGATTTACTTATAATCAATATAAACAGAACAAACACAATACTACAATTTAAGTTCATTTTGTTTTATACGCGCTCAACTGCACTCAACAGGAACAAAAAAATGACTAAATCATCGAAATGCAGGCTTTAAGAGATACACCGCTTGAAAAGCCCCTGATCTGTTTTATATATACTTTCCAAAAATAGGCGAACTCAGTGATTCTTAGTGTCTTATCATTGTCAGCAACGCTTATATATATATGCTCGATGCTGACACGCTATATATATATATGATAACAACAAATCATATGACATCCACATCTTAAGCAAGTAAGAAGGCTCTAGTCGAGAAATCCCGACTAGAATATACCCTGTACCGCATACTTTAAGCGTAAAGTCAGTGCTTGCACGTATGTGTGAGTGTTTGTATGTGTACGCGTATAGTGAATACTTTCTTAACTTCAATGTTATATATCTCCAGTGGTTCTCAACCGATTTGAAACATTAGACGAAATAATGACAATTTTATTGAAATCGGTTTAGAAACACCGGAGATATGGAACATTGAAGTTAACTCAAGTATAGGGTTCAGGGTATCGTCTAGTCGGTATTTCTCACTGCTTGTTAATGACACTTATTGGAATATTGAATTATGGATTCCCATTATCATTAAAATTGTTTTTGTCACACCCAAATCATCAGATTTTCAACACAAGCTAACTAGAGGCACTCGTTACACTACTTTACACTGTCCTCCGAAAAGAATAGAAAAAAGATGCGTACTTGTTATTGGTGCTGCGCATTCTGTCATGCGAGCTTTGTATGTTCCCACTTTAAATACATATATAAATGAGAAATAGCCATACAAGTTTGAGTTTCAGGTCGGCTGGAGGTCAGCAAAGTCGTAAACTAAAATTTGTTATTTATACGCAGAGCGTTGACAGTAGAATCTTTGAAGTAGCATAAATATTATGCGTTTGATATTTACATATACTATGCATAAAACAATCGCCATATCTCGCGCACTTTATGTTCTGGTATTGGATTACACATTGGGGAGTTACGAAAAAAAGGGAAATAACGAAACAAGAACAAGTTCTTCCGATGAGGTTTTGAGTTATGGCAAACGATAAAACTTGGGTTTGCTTTTTTGGGTCGCGTTGTCGTAACTTCTCATATTTTATTGAGAGTTGATATATTGTTTCGTCATTTTCATTACGTAATGTTAGTGTGTGTGTGTGTGGTCTGTATGAATTATGTACTGAGCAATAAGAGATAACATCTGATTTCTTGATATGCAAATTTAAGAAAGTTATGCTGAAAGTTTTATTAAATATGTTCCTTCACTTATATCGTATGGATAAATGAGCTAATAGTTAGTTAGAAACGTTTTTATACCCTGAACCCATTGCAAAATGGGTAAAAAGGGCATAATGGTTTTGTGCAAAAGTAAGTAACAGGCAGAAGGAAGCATCTCCGACCTTATAAAGTATATATATTCTTGATCAGCATCAACAGCCGAGTCGATATAGCCATGTCCGTCTGTCCGTCCGTCCGTCCGTATGTATGAACGCGTCGATCTCAGAGACTATAAGAGCTAGAGACTCCAGATTTGGTACATAAGCTCGCCTAATCCCTAGGCAGTACAAGTTTGTTTTAAATTTTCGATAACTCTTCCCGTTTCCGATATACACATGTAATCGATAACAACAACATCTTGAATTTGGAAAACTTTTTGATGCAGTTTGAAAGATAAGACTAAATAATGACAATCTGTGAAATTTTATTGAAATCGGTTGAGAAACACTGGAGATATGGAGCATTGAACTTAAGAAAGTATATACTATACGCGTATATATACACACACTCACATATACTTGCAAGCACTGACTGTATGCGTAAAGTATAGGGTTCAGGGTATAGTCTAGTCGGGATTTCTCGACTAGAGCCTTCTTACTTGTTTTGATTGCAAAATTAGATTTATTGTTTGTGGTGGGGATAAAGAAAAGTACTTAAAGGAAGAGTTATAATATTGTAAATAAGAACAAACGCTGAGAAACGTTTTCACAATAAAATATTAGCACTATTCTGAAAACGTTTTCAGAATAAAATATTATACCTGTTCCCAAAACATTTCTCAACGTTTGTTCTTAACTTTTTTCAGATCTTAAAGAGTAAAGCATAAGCTCTTAATGTACTTCACGTTAAGCTTTTGATTTAATGCAGAAGCTTCTTAAAGCTTTCAAAGCTCTCTGTCCCCATATGAGAAGACATATTATATATATTGGAAAAGTTTTGTGTGTGTGACACAATTAAATATGTATTTTATGGCCGGGATTCGACTTCTTCTAAATTGTGCGTCAGCATTAAAGCAAGTCTCATGTCTAAGAAAGTCCAATCGGCTTTACTTCTTCGGTATATATGTGAGTACTTATTTTACTTGTTTTTTTTTTTTCCAGTAACAAAAGTTTTCCTTAACAATTGCCGCGTTCAGTTTTGCTGACTGGATAAGAAGTTGGCAGAGTTTTTTATTTTCTTCGTTGTGTTTTTTGTGTTCCTTGGCCAGCTGGGAAAGTCGGCGCCGTATTGCGGCATATGGTGTAAATTTCACAAAGCCGGAAATAAATCTTAGTTATGCGTTTTTGAAATCCTTCAACAAAGGCAACGCAACAGCAGCGAACAAAATCATAGAACGATAATAAAAACTATAAATTGCGTCATAATTCTGCGCTGGCTCGCAAGTAAACAAAACAAAACCAACTCAAAAGAAAAGAAAATTTGTGAAAAACTTGCATTTCCGGGTCGCATCGAGGGTGAGTTTTTCACTGCTGTCCAATGCAATGCTCCTGACGAGATAATCAGCAAATGCTTCTTGTTATTATTGCCAAGGAACACACCCATAAAAAAAAAACGAAGAACTTCGGGGTTGGGGCGGCGTTTCCACCCCGACCAGCACCCCGAACACCTCTTTTGTCATGGAAATGTTGAAGCTTAGGATCCTGGGAAAGCGCTTTATTAAATATCTATAAATCAGCGAGCTAAAGTTTATTGTTACGCAAATTCGTGCATAGTTCTTTGGAGTTTTTCTTTTTTTTGGTAACAAAAGGTTTTTGCCTTTTGTTTTGCTCTAAATGTTGTTGAGAAATTGCAATCTATCAATAAAGCTGTTCGCATCGCAAAAAAGGGTCGCGGTTTTGTCTCTCTTACCCCATTATGCTTATGCTTATGCTTATCTCACAACAATAACAAACAAGACTTTGTGTTACCCTTCGAGCCAGAAAGAAAGTTTTCCTTCGTCCGGCTTTACCGTAAACGAGATGTCCCAAGGGTTTCCTACCTTTGTGTCTCCATGGCAAAAGTATCTTTAAAGTCTGGCGTTGCAACAACAAAAACAATGCATTTCCCATTCTGTGTAGCAAATTTTCTTTACAACTTGTTGTCATTCGTCTTTTGTGTTCACAAGATTTTTCTATTGAATTCGACGCGGCTGCGGTTTCCAATTTTGTTTCTTTCCTATTTTTTTCTTTTGGAAGGCGCGCCCCTGAATCTCTCACATTTCAAAGAGAGAGAGAGAGAGAGAGAGAGACAGAGAGAGAAAAGGAAAGGGAGAGAGAGGGAGAGTCTGTTGCTTACCTGGACAAGATCCATGGAAAATACCCCCATACTGCAGAACCTTTTCTTGGACTAACCCTTCCCGGGATATTCTTCATGCACTCTGGCTTCCCCTTGTTTTGTGCCCGTCACCGTCTCCGTCTCCGTCTTCCTTTGTTTTTCACGCTCTCAGTTATTAATTAGGCATCAAAAGATACCGATCTGCAATTTGTTCCCCCTGGAACTCCCCCACCCGTTGGGTTCAAACATCGTTGATTTGTTGGTTTGCTTTTAATAGTATAATAACAACTTCGATCTACGATCCAAGTGGCGCCAATTTGCATTTTACGAACTTATGTAAATGACTTCGGCTCAAATGCAATCCAAAAACCAACCAAAATCCCCACGCACAGTAGTCATATCGAGGGATAGTTGGAGAATCGATTAATAATGATATTTAGATCTGTGCGTTGGGTCGATTCGATATGGAACCGGCTTAATTCACTATAGGCATAATTATAGTTTCGGCATTGTGACTACAAATGGTCCCATTAATTAGTTCGGAGATTATTAATTAGTCTCGATTAAATGTGCGGCAAATCTCTAGTTATTACAGGAAACTTATCGATATGAGCTATTAAACGAGAACTATAAAGGGTATAGGATAAAAAGTTATCAGGGCTTCAACCAAAATCCTTTTCAATCATTTGGCTCTTTCTTTCTGAAACATTTCATGTTTTTGAGAGATTTCAAATCACTAGAAAAAGTTTTTCGAGATTTCAAATCACTAGAAAAGTTTTTTAGAGATTTCAAATCACTAGAAAAAGTTTTTCGGGGTTTCAAATCACTAGAAAAAGTTTTTCGAGGTTTCAAATCACTAGAAAAAGTTTTTCGAGATTTCTGTGTCAGAATAGCAAAGCTATCCGTAAATAAATGGAAAATTTTTGATACCACAAGTTATACTCAGTATAAATATCTAAATAAAATAGTTACAGTTGAGAAAAACGTTTTAAAAAACACTTTATTGAAGTGAAAATGATAATGAAATGTGATTCCAAGATGCAGATGACATGAGTTTACTTAAACTTGCAATAAGCTTTGACTTTAAGTGCATATTTGTTATAGTTTTCGATTTAGTTGGGTACGCAAAATCAAATCTTGAAAACTTTTATACTTAGCATGTAAAGTATACGGAAGTATTATAATATATATAACGATAAATGGAAGTTGAACTCAACTGTGAGCAATTTTAATTAGAGGAACAAAAAAGACTTAGAAGGCAAAAGAATGAATCTCATTTCCCGTGCAGCAGTTTGAGCTGAGAAGTGGCCAGTGGCAAGTGGTAAGTGGCAACAACTTCGGACTAAATGGGAACTATGTGTTGTGCCACTTACAGAAAATATGTGGTAATTATGCCGCCAGTTACAGCAAACAAACAAACAAACAATGGGACGAACTGACAGACAGACAGATGGATGGATAGATGGACAGAGGGAGGGGGGACAGTAAGGTGGGCATACGACAAGTAGACACATGTTGTAAACTCTGTGCGTGTGTGTGAAGAGTCTATGTGTGTGTCTGTGTGTGTGTGTGTGTGTGTGTGGATTCTATTAATTGTTCGGCTAAACGAGCTGTACAAGTTTAAGGCCAGTGTGGATTTTCACCGGAACCAGCGTCAAGTTTTTCATACGGCAAACAAACAGTGCAAAAGTGGGTTCTGTGGAAACTTTTGACATGGCTCGTTTTGTTCTCGAATGAGTGAGAGGCAGCGGAGCGGACCGCGAACCCGAGCCCGAACCATCAGCTGAACACTGCTGCTGCTGCTCAGCTGTTATTGTTGTTGTTTTGATTTTTGCTGACGATTGTTGTTCTTGTTGTTGTTGTTGTTGTTCTTGTCATCGTTGTCGTTGTCGCTGTCGCTGTCGCTGTTGTGGGTTTCCGGTATTATGCCCATTTACAAAGGCGGCGAGAAATGCAGAACCAGAAGCAGAAGAAACAAGAGAGAACGGAGCGAAGCAGAGCAGCAACGACTTAAGAAGTTCTAAGGTTACAGTGCAGAGCAAAAAATAAAAAAACCACGACAGAAACTAAGAAAGCAAACAATAATGACACTAACAACAACAACAACAACTACTACTACTTCAATAATAATAGCAGCAAAAACAACAACACAATGCAATTTTGCAGTTACAATGCGTACAGTGGGACACGAACGTTGAACGTGTCAAGGCAAAAAGCGAAAAGTATAAAATCTGATGATTCTAAAAAAATATATATATATAGAAATGTTATATCACACTATCTGTATTTGATATATAAATAAACAATGATTCCTTAAAAAAGTCGCATAAAATATTACTTATATCAAAAGGCATGTGTTCAGTTTTTATTATATATTATACACAAAATTGTTTAATGATGTAATTTTTCAAGGCTAAGTAACATAAATTTAAATATAATTAATAATTAATAAATAATATATTATATATTAATAAATAATATAAGCATAATAAAAGCTTATTCCTTTGACAAAATACGCAAAAATGTTTGGTCCAACATAAATGTTATGCGACTTTATAGCTTGTAGAATGTTAAGAGTACAAGTAAGATTTTAAATGCTTCTGTCGACACTTTAAGAATGAAAGGATATCGTATAGATTAAAATAAAAGAAATAAAAAACTTGTTTAAAAATAATTGGTAAGCTAAAAACTTTTTTCCATATGGAAAATTATTATAAACAATTTTTTTACAACTTTTAATTTGATCTAAAACTTTAAATTGAAAATAGTTTAATTTATTTCTCACTCTCATGTTAATAAGCATGATGTTTCTTTTTAATCAACATTCAGTCGATTTGTGCCCACTGTACATTGTCAGCTGAGCGGCAGCAGCAGCGATAGCGACAGCGACAGCGTCAGCGGCAGCTTTAATTGTGCCAAAACATTGTAAGTACCCGTAGGTAGAATCTCTTTGAAGACCCGTCTCTCGACAGAATCGGCCAGCGAAGCAACAGCTGATAGCGGCAAACGAGCGAAGGAGGCGTAGGCAGCGTTGTGCAGGGGGGGTTAGTTGGGTAAACGACAGCAGCCACGCTGACGTTGACAATGTGACCAAACTGCTGGCAAGAGGTAAATACTCGAACTTATGCTGGTTGGTTGGCTGCCTGCCTCCCCGCTTGGTTGCTGGCTGGCTGGCTGGCTGGCGGCGTTTCGAGTTACCTCAAGCGCTACGCATAAAAATGAGATAGCCCGAGGAAGCCAGCAAATAAGTAAGTAGTGCCCCTCCTCCCCCCGTCAACCATCTTAACCGAGAGCCGTGGTTAAGTTTGTGATATGAAGTGAGACACGGAGTGTGGGCTCCGTGGCTTAACCTTCGCATTGTTGGGCAACAAAAGCGACCGAGAACTTGTTAAAAATGAGTGGAATTTCGCGCTGCGCTGCACTTTGCAGAGGGGAGAGTAGCGGGGGGAAAGCGATATGTATGCGGGTAAGCGCAGGATGCAACATTGCAGCATTGCTGCCAGCTCAGTTTTGTGCCCCTTGTCTCTGATACTATGTGGTTTGCCCCTTCTTTTGTCATTGTTGCAGCCCAGCTTAAACAAAAATAAATGCCACTAAAAAAATATTGCAAAAAAAAGGGTTGCCCGTTCCCGTTCCCGGTCCCGCCCCTCCCACAGCTCTGCCCCCGTCAGCGACGACCCATATAATAAGCTTGATAAAATCAACGCGCTTGTTTGAAAAATACTCTCGTAGAAGCAAAATTGTTTTCATTGCATGCGGGAATTAGCCAGTTGCCCAGTTTGGACAGACTGTCGGATGGACGGTGGGGCATGAAAACCATTTTGGAATTTAATCTCTTTCAGCAGCGGGCAGCGGCCATCAGAATTGGAATCTGATTCGGTTCGTATGTGGCGTTTATACTCTAACAGAACGGGTATATCCCAAAAAGAATGTAATATACATATTATATACATATATATTATATATATTATTATATAACCAAAACAGTTGAAAAAATGTAAGTGACCATTAAAATGAATTAAAACTGTTTATAGAACTATTTAATTTTGAATTATATAAAAATTTTTTTATTTGTTTATGATAAAAACTATTTTTATCGATTTAAAAAAAAAATATAAAGATATAAATACCTTTTTTAGAAATATTTCTTATAATTTTTATCTATTTTAATAAACAAATAAATAAAAAAAACAATTTTTAAGTTTTTTCTTAACTTTTTTATAAATTTACTTTGATAAGTAAGTGAAATAATCCTTTTTCCAAATGTTTAATACATACTTTATCACCCTGTGTCTACAAAACTAGACGCTTGCTCATCCCTGCTCATTTTGCTATTTTTCTACTAAAATCATATCCAACAACTTCCCATCAAAAAGAGTTAGAGTATCGAGAGGATAGCTTCTTTTTATACCCTGAACCCATTGAGAATGGGTAAAAAGGTAATAATGGTTTTTTTGATTAGCATCAATAGCCGAGTGGATATAGCCATGTCCGTCTGTCTGTCTGTCCGTCTGTCCGTCCGTATATATGAACGCGTCCATGTCAGAGACTATAAGAGCTAGAGATTCCAGATTTGGTACATAAGCTCGCCTAATCCCCGCGCAGTACAAGTTTGTTTTAAATTTTCGATAACTCTTCCCGTTTCCGATATATACATATGATTGATAACAACAAAATCTTGAATTTGAAAAACTTTTTGATGCAGTTTGAAAGATTAGACTAAATAATGACAATCTGTGAAATTTTATTGAAATCGGTTGAGAAATACTGGAGATATGGAGTATTGAAGTTAAGAAAGTATGCACTGTACGCGTATACATACACACACTCACACATACTTGCAAGCACTGACTGTATGCGCAAAGTATAGGGTTCAGGGTATAGTCTAGTCGGGATTTCCCGACTAGAGCCTTCTTACTTGTTTTTTTATAACATTTTTACTATAAAATAATATTTGTTATAAAACGATTGAATCTTTTTAAGGAAGCTAATATTTAATTTTATTATTAAAATATTATGAAATCTCTAAAATAAAAGTAAGGCAAGTCATAGTCATAGAAAGTTTCAAATGTTTTTAGGAAAAAAAATCGAGAATAAAATATTTATCATAGAAATATTATTATATTTTTAGATTTAAAATTTTGTTATTAATCGTTTACTTTGAAAACCTTCACTTAAGTAGTTAATATATAACACGACAGAAAAAAGGGTATTCAATATTCGTCAACCCATTTCAAAGATGTTTGCTACTTGTTGTTATTATATGTTTGTTTCATAAGTATTCGGGTAAGGGCAAAAGGGCGGATTCAACTTTAACTTTAGGTTCTAAAACTACTTCGCCTTCGCGTCCCCCTCACTTACCCCGTCTGCGTCATCGGCTTATGTGCAGCGAAGTTGAAGCTGAAATGCAGGCAAGTTGCAACAAAATCCGACGCATCTCAGTCGTAGGAGTTGGAGAGCAGGATAGTTGTTGTTGCGAGGGATGAGGGGGGGATTAATGTCAGAGCCAAGTTGGAGAGCGCTAACAAGATACAAGATACAAATACTTCTTAAAGATATTTTCGTTGTCGTTGTGTGTTGCCAAAAACTTTGAAGGATTTGTGCAATTTTCTATAATTGAACCCTGCTTAAATCAGGAAAAGGGATGCAAAGGATATGGTAAGCATGATTGTTGTCCTTGTCAAAGCAATTTTGTGGCTTAGCAAGAATGCTCTCACATACTTATAGAGCGTATCTGTGTTGTCTCCGAATACGGCAATCTGAGCACGCATCCGGGATTTGCTTTAAATTGGAAATAATTCCAAATGCCAGCAGCTAAGCAGATTATATGAATTGGCTTCGTTTCTTGTCGGTTTTGTCAAGCAAAACTATTTATCAATCTTAATATGTTATCTTCTTTGTTAGCCGAGTAAGTGTGCTCTATCGTCGTGCTAACTGTATTCAGCAACAGGACCTAAAACTTGATTTTTTGACGTTCCAACTTCTGTTCTTCTTGATTTTGAACAAGTTTTTCTTGGTACCGGTAGTATGTTAATTTTAAGTTAAGAATGCTGCGCTTGGTAGCAGTCGGGCATTTACAACTAATGTGTGTTACCAAAACGAACAATAACAAAAGCAACAACAAGAACGACAACAACTGCAACTGCAACAAAAGATAAACGAAGTGAAAAACAACACACACACACACACACAGATAATGTATTGTATTTTAGCCGGGCCCAAAGCCCATGCCGTGACCGTGTCCATGGGCCCTATCTTCAATCTGTACCTTGTATCTGCTTATCTCTCTCTCTCTCCCTCTCTTTATTTCACTTTTCACTTACACGCTCTCTCCCTCTCTCTGTCTCTCTCTCTCTCTCTGTCTGCCTGCTTGTTTTGACACAGTCGCAGCTTCAGTCGTTCGTATATCCGTTCTGTTTGCATGTTGTCGTTGCCACGATAGCTTCTGGTTTTGTTTTTATACCCATTAAAAATGGTTAAAACGGGTATAATGGTTTTGTGCAAAAGTATGTAACAGGCAGAAGGAAGCATCTCCGACCCCAAAAAGTATATATCTTGATCAGCATCACCCGAGTCGATATAGCCATGTCCGTCTGTCCGTCCGAAAACCTGTAAGAACGCATCGATCTATAAGAGCTAGAGACTCCAGATTCGGAACATAAGTACGCCTTATCCCTAGAAAGTACAAGTTTGTTCCAAACTTTCGATAACTTTATCCGTTTCCGATATACACATGTAATCGATAACAAAAAAAATTTTAATTTGGAGAACTTATAAACGGTGTTTCACACATTAGGCAAAATAATGCAAATCTGTGAAATTTGTATTGAAATCGGTTGAGAAACACCGGAGATATGTAACACTGAAATTAGTATTGAAGTATAGGGTATCGCCTGGTCGGGATATGTCGCCTAGAGCTTTCTTACTTGTTTTGTTTGTTACTTTTTAGTTTGCTGTCCATTTGTTGTCCATTTCTTACTCTCCCCCCACCCCTCGCACACACACACACCTTTCCCTTTTGTTGCCTGTTGTTGGTCTGTCGCTTGGACGGCTTCTGTTGTTAAGTTGGCATTAATGTGTAGTCGTTTGTAGTTAATTCGTTGTTCCCCCTCAAAACACCTAAAACTCTCTCCCTCTCGCTTTCTCTCTGTACCCCTTTGTCTTGGTCTTGAAGTGTATCTGCACTGAATGACTTTAAATATATCTCTTCAGTGCAGAGTACCAAAAAAAAAAAAAAAAAACAATTTTCTTGCACCCAAGCAGAAAAAGAAATTGTACGAAAAAGAAAAAAAAGTACACAAAAAGTTTTGTGTGTTAAGGTAAATAAATTACATAATAAAACAAATGTGTACCAAAAAATAAATAACACTAAGCCTTAGTTGGATTTAATACTGAAGAAGTTGCTGCTAACATATAAAACAAATAGAAAAAATACTTTAAAATATATTATTTGACTCATTTCATTTACGTAATTACACAATTGAGAAGTGTCTATTAATGTTTAATCATATACAATACAACATAAAATATAATATAATTTAAGACACCTTACCTTAATTAGAAACGTTTTTTAGTAAGGTCAAAAATACATTTTCTTGTTCTAAAACGTTTAAAATACTGTTCCAGAACACACTGTAAAACTAGCCATACTTTTTTGGCTATACATTTTTAACGATCATATATGTTTACGCTTCCTTTGCTAACCGTTAACAGTTCCCCTTTTCGTACATCACCCCTAGCAGAGTCCATGCCCATTGACCAAATCGTTAAGTGTACACAAATTAGTGCAACTTTATCAGATAAAAGTCGAGCTGTATTCGTTCTCACCTTCCCCCGTTCAGAAATGTTCCTGCACTCTATTGACAAGCATTCTTGGGGTATGTTTATTTCTTTGCTTTCTTTTAGCTTTCGTTGGTTTTCGTGGCTTTTCTTCTTCTTCTTCTTCTTCTTTCGTTTTGGCACATTGTAATTTTTTGTGTTTTCTTTTTTCGTGTGTTGTTGAACAATTTACTTCAACTTGGTGGATTGCGTTAATCTGGTAAATGTTTTGACGTTCTCGCAATTAAAAAGGCACCGGGTGTTCACCCTCCGTTGTCTTCGTCTTCTTCTTCTTCTTGTTTTTTTTCTTGTAGTTTTGGTCACCTTGTTCTGGGGCCGTGACAGGGCAGGGCCCCGTCTGTTTCACTAATTAAAAGCAATGTTCCAGAAATGTGTTTACCTGCTGCTAATGAGAATTCGCAATGAATTACACTCGTTGATTCTTTCCCTATCGCTATCTCAAAGTCGTATGACTTTGTACTACAACAACAACTACTACTAAGTTGTGCACGGTACTGTTTTTTGCTTTGGTACTTCCTATTTCGCTTTTTGTGTTTGCTTTTTTTTATACCCTTAACCCATTGAAAATGGGTAAAAAGGGTATAATGGATTTGTGCAAAAGTATGTAACAGGCAGAAGGAAGCATCTCCGACCCCATAAAGTATATATATTCTTGATCAGCATCAACAGCCGAGTCGATATAGCCATGTCCGTCTGTCCGTCTGTCCGTCTGTCCGTCTGTCCGTCTGTCCGTCCGTCCGTCCGTATGTATGAACGCGTCGATCTCAGAGACTATAAGAGCTAGAGACTCCAGATTTGGTATATAAGCTCGCCTAATCCCTAGGCAGTACAAGTTTGTTTTAGATTTTCGATAACTCTTCCCGTTTCCGATATACACATGTAATCGATAACAACAAAATCTTCAATTTAGAATACTTTTTGATGCAGTTTGAAAGATTAGACTAAATAAAGACAATCTGTGAAAATTTTATTGAAATCGGCTGAGAAACACTGGAGATATGGAGTATTGAAATTAAGAAGGTATGCCCTATACGCGTATGCATACAGACACTCACACATACTTGCAAGCACTGACTGTATGCGTAAATTATAGGGTTAAGGGTATAGTCTAGTCGGGATTTCTCGACTAGAGCCTTCTTACTTGTTTTTTTTTGACTTCGGTCAGTTTTTTGTTTCGTGTTTGCCTGTTGGCGCATTGCGACTAATGCCTGCGGATGTGGTTCACAATTAACGGTACACTCCGAGTAATTATGCCCAGTGCTTGACTTCAGCAGGGTTGCATTTCCTTCGGGGATCTTATATTGTAACAAATAACCATTGCTTTAGAGCGACAATATTTAAATTGAGATTGACAATAGTTTCTTCATTTTGCTAAGCATTTGAGTTTTGATATTAGGTATGACGTGTTATTGGGTATAACTTTTACAGGATGTCATTGTTGTCCATCATATAGTCGAATCTCTCGTTGACTTTAGTGCACTGGATTTAATGGCGAAGTGTTGCTGTTTAAATCTTTGCTGACTTAAGGTCTAAGTTCCAAAAAGAAGTGACAAAAATTATTTTGAAATTTTGTAAACAATTCTTGAATGATTATGATGGGAATGTGATATATTAAAAGCAACAACTCTTTTTTAAAATTAAGTAATTTTCAATCATTTTTTTCTAGTTTAAAACCTTTGATTTTATTTAAATATACCTGAAAAAATAATCATTAATTGAAAAAATCATAGAAATACATTATTTATATACTTTTCTTTTCCTATACACCCAAAAATATTCAGCTTAACTTAAATACCCGCATTTAGAGCTATGAAAAGTTCACCCTTTATACGTTTCTGAGCGAGTTTCATGCTCAGTACTTGAGAATGTTTTGGGACACTTTAACACAGCGAGAGCTCGCATAGTTGGATGCTTGGAGTTGGTCTTTGGTGTAGTTCGAGTTTGTTTGAGTTTCAAGTGCCTTACAAATGCAAATACATTCAAATACATTTGTAAGCACACACACTTACTTACTGTATGTACTTATTGCAAGGGTATATATCTTCAGCGTTTGTGTTTGCAGCTGCAGCATGCTATCTGTAAGATACCAAATACGTTTGCCATTTAACTTCCGAAAGTTTATTGCAATGGTGTGTTTTTCTTTGCGTCTCTTTTTTTATTGGTACTAGTATGTAGCTGTTGCTTTTTGCTTTTGCCAGACCCCAGGTTGCAAGTATTTTTGTTCCCTATTTCAAGAATTTGGTTGTTCTTGTTGTAGTTGTTGTTCAGAAATCAATGTGTGTAACGGAAAAAAGCAACCGAAATAAATGTTCTGTGAAGGAATTTCGACTGTGTTTATTTTCCTCCCTCATCACCCCTACCATGACTAACCATTTGGCCGGGCCATGCCTTATTTGTTTGCCGGTTTTTATACCCTGATCCCTTTGCAAATGGCTAAAAGGGTATACTGGTTTTGTGCAAAAGTCTGCAACACACAGAAAGAAGCATCTCCGATCCCATAAAATATATATATTTATGATCAGCATGTCCGGCTGTCCTCCTGTATGTTTCAAATTTTCGATAACACCTCCCGTTTCCGATATATACATGTGATCGATAATAATAAAATCTTGAAGTTGGAAAACTTTTAAATGCCGTTTTAAACTATTGACGAAATAATGAAAATCTGTGAAATTTATAATGAAATCTGTAGAGAAACACCGGAGATATGGAACATTGAAGTTAAGTCCACGCATTTTGTGCAGGGTATCTTTTAGTTGGAATCTCTCGACTAGAGTCTTCTTACTTGTTTTATTTGTGTTTGTACCTTTCGACTTATTTAATGCCTCTCCCTCTCTATCTCTGCCCCTGTTCGAGGCCAGGAAATAGGATGGACAGACGGAGAGTCGGATACAATGAAAGTTGTTTGGTTCGGTTTATTGATTTAAGTATATTGCACAGAAACATTGGGCCAAATGCCAAGAATTGCCAAATGGTTTCTAATAATGTGGCAACAATTGTAATCATCATCTTTGCTTTACACTTGCATAATAAATATATTTTGTTTGCTTTTCATTGTTTGTTTACATCAATCAATAATCAAGAAATAAATAAATAATTTATATGTTAAATTTGTTTTAATATTATTCATTTATTTCCTATATCCAAATGTTATTTAATAAGAAACTTTTCAAAACCAGCTTGAATGATTACACTTCAAAAATTAATCACCATACAAAATTAAAATAAGGTTAAAGTATTTTCGTTATGTGTACCGTAAATGGAAAGTCATGCAAATTGGTTCATAAACAGGATATGGAATCATTGTTTTTATATATTTGTTTTTCCACGCTCGCGTGCTTTATAGACTGGAACTGTAAACAGCAAAGATGTTGCAAGGGCATCAAGCGAATCGAATGTTTATAGTATCATATGTTAAAGCCATGTAGCAGTTTGTATGAAGTTGTTTTAGGGCGATATAAAGAGTGCACAAATGCAAAAAAAAAAGGTAAGAGAAGAGAAGTGAATTTAAAAAAGGGATGGGAATGGGACGCAGCAATCGAGCTGACAGGGAGTCAAACAGAAAGCAACAAACAGGCAGCAACTAGCAATAAAAATAACAATAATGTGAAATTCTGGGAAAAAGCGGCACAAACAAGAACAACTCATCCTGAAACTTAGTATAAACAATTGACAGATTCATAAATATGCAATTTACTCAACTTTTTTATTTCGCTTTGCTGCATTTCCTGTTTCCAGTTGTTGTTGTTTGTTGCTGTTGCTTTTGCTTTTGCTGCTGGTAGGTACTAAAATTACCCAACGGCAACCAAATGGCAACACATGCCCATAAATTAGCATTTAGAAAAAATACAACAACTACTACTACAACAAAACGGGGAAAAAAAGAAAAACGTAAACAAGAAATGTTATTGCTAACGATTAAATACTCTTTCTTTTTAAATATTTACAGATAGAGTGAGACAGAGCGAGATAGAGAGCAAAAGATTGAAAGAAAGAAAGAGAAATTTACGTATATATTGAAAAAAGATAGTTAATAAATATAATATAGAATTTTTTTAAGTAATAAAACATTTATATAAAAATATCACATATACATTTCAAAGGCACTGACAAAATTGTCATAACTTTCGCCAAAAAAGAGCATCGAAAAAAGGCAACAGCAGCCACAAAGCGAATGCAAAGAGAAATGTAATTCATGCCCAGCAACAGAAACAGCAGCAGCAGCAACAACAAATAAATGGGCAAATGGAGCGAAAGGAGTGAGAGAGAAAGAGAGGAGGAGGCGGGTACCGAAGTGGACCCATAGATGTGTATTTAGTACAGCAACACAGAGAGAAAAGCTTATTTAAGTTTAATTCGATTTGGTTTTGCTTTGAAGTAAACACCCAAAAACAAAAACAAAAACAAAAAACATAAAAGACAATGGAAAACCAAAAAATAAATTGGACTTATGCAGTACAACAACATAAACAAAAACAACAACTGGCAACAACTCTTGGCCAATTTGTGGCAAGTTTTCGTTTGGCCCGCTTGCCGCTTGAAGATAACTCGGTTCAACTCTAATACAACTAATGCAACAACAACATACAACAACACAAACTACTACTAATGCTCTGCGGTTTAACATGGCCAATTTGACTGCGATTTTTTATCTTTTTTGAGTATGGGTTCGGGATTTGAGGTTTCGGCTTGGCTTAAGCATTTAATGTGTATATGTGTGTGACTGTGTGCATGAGTGTGTGTGTGTGTGTGTGTGTGTGGATGAGTGTGTGTGTGTGTTTGCCGTACTTCTAATACCTTGCTATTCGGTATAATTTAGCTTACTTAATGGCCTTTAAGTGCGATAAAAAGACATTTTATTCAAATTTCAAATGTGTGTAAAAGAGAGACCCAAAAAACCCACCAACCAATCCCCAAAACCCTGCATGGTTGCCAATTGACTTTTATAAAGAGTTTGGGTCTTGCTCTGTCGCATTGGCCATTTGTTTGGCTATGATTGGAATCGGTTCGGTTTAGAGTTTTACGGATCTAATTGATGATGCTGCATAAGCACATTATTTGTTTTGCCTTAACAAGTGCAAAAGGGGGATTTTAAATAGTTAAATGGACAGTTTATGGCATCAAAAACCACAACAGATTGTGATATATTCGTGTGATTATTTTTCGCACAACCAAAGTCAAATCGTTTCATAGTTAGCCATTGTTTACTTTATTGTGTACTGAATTCCATATCATACCCAAATAAGTGTATTTTAGATTGGATCATTTATCCTACTACATCATTAAGAAAATCCTTAATCCGACACTGCATCACATTCCTGTTCTGGGGACCAGAAACACACTGGACCTGATAATGTACCTGGACAAATATAATAAATTTATTTTAAATATCATTAGCTTCAAAATAAATATTACTTACAATGTGGAACACTGAAATATGACTACGAAAAATTCTAGAAAATTTAGTTTTGTACTTGAAATTTAATATACATTCTATAATTGCTTTGTGGAAAAAATGTATATAACTGTTTATTTCAGTATATTTTACATATTTTGTTATTTGTAGTTTCTAATTAACAAAAATATTTAGTTTTATTTTTTCATATAAATAAAAACTGTTTTAAAACTTAACTTTTTTTAAGTGCATCGAGCAGTGACATTGTTGGTGTATTATCCGTACGTACATGTGTACATATATATGTATTTGTTCGTATATTATACGTACATACATACATACATACATATTTATGTATTTATTAAACCGTTCGCTTTTATTTTGCTACAATGAGAATGCATTGTCATTATTCAGGTCTCAGCCGCAGCCGTCGCGAAAACAATAAAAAAAAAAAAAAATAATTGAGGGAGAAAATAAACAAAAAGCAAATTTAATAATAGTGCAAAATGCAAGCAGAGTGCAAAATAAAAAGATTTTTATGCACAAAAATAAAGTCGGAGTCAAAATTCAAAATAATTATTGACACGCTGTGCTGAGCCCTAACTTCAACTGGCAGTCAAATTCAAATTTGTTTGGCTCGGTATTATTCCAATATGCATATAGCTTTTCGACATGCTTTCTGATCAGAATTAAACAGTTGACTTTTATAAGTAACTAAAGTGTATAAAAGATTTTTTTTAAGAGGAGTTCTTTTACTTTATTTTAAAGATAATCAAATATAAAGCATATCCGAGTTCGTAAAAGATAAGATAAGATTCAAAATAATAAAAACAAAAATATTTTGTTTTAAATTTTGATTTGTTCGATTATTTTAACAAATAAAACACAAATATATTTGTTCAATAATACATTTGCAGTGAATAAACACATAAGAAATATGAGAATTGGAGATATGAGATTTGTAGATTATTATACCCTGAATTCAATAAAAATGGGTAAAAAGGGTATAATGGTTTTGAGCAAGTGTACGTAACAAGCAGAAGGAAGCATCTCCGACCCATAAAGTATATATATTCATGATCAGCATCAACTGCCGAGTATATATAGCCATGTTCGTCCGTCGATCTCAGGGACTATAAGACCTAGAGACTCCAGATTTGGAACATCATCTCGCCTAATCCCTAGGCAGTACAAGTTTATTTCCAATTTTCGATAACTCTTCCCGTTTCCGATATACACATGTGATCGATAACAACAAAATCTTGAATGCAGCATGCAACTTGTAACGAAGATGAAAATAGTGAAAATGATTTATGCTGCAATCAGTGTGTGTGGCAGTGTGTGTGTGCGTGTGTGTGTGTGTGTGTATGTGTGTGTTTGTGTGCCTTTGTGTGTGTGTGCGAGTGTGTGTGTGTGCCTGTGTGTGTGTATATATGTGTGTGTGTGTGTGCGTGTGTGAGTGTGTGTGCCTCTGTGTGTGTGTGTATGTGTGTGTGTGTGTATGTGTGCTGTGTGTGTGTGTGTGTGTGTGTGTGTGTGTGTGTGTGTGTGTGTGTGTGTGTGTGTGTGTGTGTGTGTATGTGTGCGTGTGTGTGTGTGTGCCTCTGTGTGTGTGTGTGTGTGTGTGTGTGTGTGTGTGTGTGTGTGTGTGTGTGTGTGTGTGTGTGGGTGTGTGTGTGTGTGTGTGTGTGTGTGTGTGGGTGTGTGTGTGTGTGTGTGTGTGTGTGTGTGTGTGTGTGTGTGTGTTTTTGGTGGGAAGGGGATTTTGGGAGGCTGCGCTTAGTTCAGCCAGTTGCGCAGCTGTGCTCGACGGCAGATAAACTGAAATAAATATATTTTTCCAGATGGACGGCCCGAACAAATAGTTGAACATCGGATTCAAATAATGATATCATAGTGCACATGTAATGAAAAACAACAAAAATATCATACGACAAACAAGTGCTCAAAGAATCTTTATTACAAGCTCGCAACTTTTTATAGGTTTAACATTTTTGGAAGAAAGCAAACTTAAACATATACAATAATGTATTTAAGTTATTTTATTATGTAATATAAGAAATAAGTGAAATTTGTATTTGATTTTCAAAACTTTGTTTTTTACATCACAAAATAATTGTTAAACAAAAAATCTTTCTAAACTTTGAGCTAGAGACAATGGAATTGGAACATAAGTTCGCCTAATCCCTAGTACAAGTTTGTTACTCTTCACATTTCCTTTATACAGTTACAGGGCGTATAAGCACTTTAAATAGTTTATAGTGGTCGCATACTTCTAATCTGTAAAAGTATGATAATTGAGATGATTAGATTATGATAAATGATTGATTGCATAAGATGCTTACTCAAATTCACAATGCCACAGCCATCTTGTAAATGACTGATGCAACTGAATCAAGTCTTCATCATGTGCGCCAGAGCCAGTTGCATCGCTTAATTTGATCACTTGGAAGCGATCTTGTTCGCCGGCAATCGCAAATTCATCATATCTCGCATATGTGACAGTGCCATCAAAGTCTTCCATATGTACACAGAGTTTGTGAGGCTCACTGCTCGTCAGGTTATGGATCTTGTCCTCGCCCAAGAAGAAGTTGCCATCGGAACTACCAAAGCCCTTTCGGTATTCTTCCCATTTGCTATCGAAACCACTATTGAGTCGCTGCTGAATAAGAATCCAACCAGGAGCTGGAACTTCTTCGCCGCAATAAGAATTCAGATCATACGTAACTTCAAAAGGAGGTCTTCTTTCAATTTTGTTTAATTTCTTCTCGAACTCCTTGACTTCATTTTGCATATCGATTAATTTTTTGTCCTTTTCCGCAGTTAGGTTTTCTTCTGTCTTCAATTTATCTCCTAACTCTTTTATCTTGATGTCATCTTTATTTATTTTCTTCTCAGACTCGTTGACTTTATTTTGCATATCGATTAATTTTTTGTCCTTTTCCGCAGTTAGCTTTTCTTCAGTCTTCAATTTATCTCCCAAATCTTTTATCTTGATGGCATCATTTTCGATTTGTTTTTGTTGTTGTTGTTGCTGTGGGCAACTTACACAATTCGCACAATTTAATTCTTTACACTTCAGTTTCGTGAGTTCGTTAATTTCATCTTTGATTGATTGTAAGTTGTTGGTTAGGTATTGAATCGTTTTATTGTGAAAATCTTCAACTACATTCGCGTTTTGTCGGTTCAACTGTTCTTGCAATGCGTTAATTTTTTTGTCTTTGTCGAGTATTATTTGTTTATTATTGTAGTTTATACAATCTGCACTATTTAATTGTGTAAAATTCGTTTGCGGAGATTTATTAATTGCACTGATTAATTGTAAGCTGTTGATTAGTTGTTCAATCGTTTTCTTTTGAAAATCGATCTGATCTGTTAAGACCCTATTTATAACTTCATTCGCGTTTTGTTGGTTCAACTGTTCTTGCAATTCCTTGATTTTTTTGTCTTTGTCGAGTATTATTTGTTTATCATTGTTGTTTAGCGGTGGTTTCACAGTCTTATGGACATACGATTCAAATTGTTCGTCTGCTGCCCAGGACGACTTACTTATAATCAATATAAACAGAACAAACACAAAACAATTTAAGTTCATTTTGTTTTATACGCGCGGGATTCAACTGCACTCAACCGGAACAAAAAACTGACTAAATCATCGAAATGCGGGCTTTAAGAATGCTGTGAAACTGATCAGAGATAAACCGCTTGAAAAGCCCCTGAACTTCTTTATATATATTTTCCCAAAATAGGCGACCTCAGTGATTCTTAGTGTCTTATCATTGTCAGCAAAGCATATATATATGCTCGATGCTGACAAGCTTTTATATATATATGATAACAACAAATAATACGACATCGACATCTTAAGCAAGTAAGAAGGCTCTAGTCGAGAAATCCCGACTAGACTATACCCTGTACCGCGTACTTTAAGCGTACAGTCCGTGCTTGCACGTATGTGTGAGTGTGTGTATGTGTAGGAGTATAGTGAATACTTTCTTAACTTCAATGATCGTCGATCTCAGAGAGTATAAGAGCTAGAGACTCCAGATTTGGAACATAAGATCGCCTAATCCCAGTACAAGTTTGTTTCAAAATTTCGATAACTCTTCCCGTTTTCGATATACACATGTGATCGATAACAATAAAATCTTGAATTTGGAAAACTTTTAAACGGCGTTTGAAATATTAGACAAAATTAAAACAATCTGTGAAATTTTATTAAAATCGGTTGAGAAACAACGGAAATATGAAGCATTGAAGTTAAGTCAAGTATGCAGTATACGAGTACACACACAAGCACGGACTGTACGCGTTAAGTATAGGGTTCTAGGGTATCTTCTAGTCGGGATAACTCGACTAGAGCCTTCTTAGTTGTTATTTGATGTCTTGTTAATAAATAGCTGGCAATCGCGAAATTCGACCAACAAATTTATTAGCCAGCAGCGAATTGACTTTGGTTAAGGCAGCTTGATTGGCAAAAAGCGGAAGCGGCCTAATAAGCAGCATTAACAATGAGATCTGCCATCTCATTCGCACTCTTACTTACCTCCCCCCTCTCTTTCTGTGTGCATGTGTGTGTGTGTGTGTGTGTGTGTGTGTGTGTGTGTGTGTGTGTGTGTGTGTGTGTGTGTGTGGGTGTGTGTGTGTGTGTGTGTGTGTGTGTGTGTGTGTGTGTGTGTGTGTGTGTGTGTGTGTGTGTGTGTGTTTGTGTGTGTGTGTGTGTGTGTGTTTTTGGTGCGAAGGGGATTTTGGGAGGCTGCGCAGCTGTGCTATATTTTTCCAGATGGACGGCCCATACTAATAGTTGAACATCGGATTCAAATAATGATATCATAGTGCACAAGTAATGAAAAACAACAAAAATATCATACGACAAACAAGTGCTCCAAGAATCTTTATTACAAGCTCGCAATTTTTTATAGGTTTAACATTTTTTTGGGGAAGTAAGCTTAAACATAAACAATAATGCAGTTTCGGTTATTATATAATGTAATATAAGAAATAAGTGAAATTTGTATTTGATTTTCAAAAAAAATATCTTTCTCAACTTTGACCTAGAGACAATGGAATTGGGACATAAGGTCGCCTAATCCCAAAGCAGTACAAGTTTCCTCTTCACATTTCCGTTATACAGTTACAGGGCGTATAAGCGCTTTAAGTAGTTTATAGTTGTCGCATACTTCTGGTCTGTAAAAGTATGATAATTGAGATGATTAGATTATGATATATGATTGATAGCATAAGATGCTTACCGAAATATACAACTCCACAGCCATCTTAAAAATGACTGATGCAACTGAATCAAGTCTTCATCATGTGCGCCAGAGCCAGTTGCATCGCTTAATTTGATCATATTGAAGTTATCTTGTTCGCCGGCAATCGCAAATTCATCATATCTCGCATATACGACAGTGCCATTCAAGTATTCCATATGTACACAGAGTTTGTGAGGCTCACTGCTCGTCAGGTTATGGATCTTGTCCACGCCCAAGAACAAGTTGTAATCGGAACTACCAAAGCCCTTTATATAGTTATCCGAAGTGCCAGAGGAAGCATCAGGTCTATGGAGTCGCTGCAGAATAAGAATCCAACCAGGAGCTGGAACTTCTTCGCCGCAATAAGAATTCAGATCATACGTAACTTCAAAAGGAGGTCTTGTTTCAATTTTGTTTAATTTCTTCTCGAACTCCTTGACTTCATTTTGCATATCGATTAATTTTTTGTCCTTTTCCGCAGTTAGGTTTTCTTCTGTCTTCAATTTATCTCCTAACTCTTTTATCTTGATGTCATCTTTATTTATTTTCTTCTCAGACTCGTTGACTTTATTTTGCATATCGATTAATTTTTTGTCCTTTTCCGCAGTTAGCTTTTCTTCAGTCTTCAATTTATCTCCCAAATCTTTTATCTTGATGGCATCATTTTCGATTTGTTTTTGTTGTTGTTGTTGCTGTGGGCAACTTACACAATTCGCACAATTTAATTCTTTACACTTCAGTTTCGTGAGTTCGTTAATTTCATCTTTGATTGATTGTAAGTTGTTGGTTAGGTATTGAATCGTTTTATTGTGAAAATCTTCAACTACATTCGCGTTTTGTCGGTTCAACTGTTCTTGCAATGCGTTAATTTTTTTGTCTTTGTCGAGTATTATTTGTTTATCATTGTAGTTTATACAATCTGCACTATTTAATTGTGTAAAATTCGTTTGCGGAGATTTATTAATTGCACTGATTAATTGTAAGCTGTTGATTAGTTGTTCAATCGTTTTCTTTTGAAAAGCGATCTGATCTGTTAAGACCCTATTTATAGCTACATTCGCGTTTTGTTGGTTCAACTGTTCTTGCAATTCCTTGATTTTTTTGTCTTTGTCGAGTATTATTTGTTTATCATTGTTGGTGTCAAGTTCCGCTTTTAGCGGTGGTTTCACAGTCTTATGGGCATACGATTCAAATTGTTCGTCTGCTGCCCAGGACGACTTACTTATAATCAATATAAACAGAACAAACACAATACAATTTAAGTTCATTTTGTTTTATACGCGCGGGATTCAACTGCACTCAACAGGAACAAAAAACTGACTAAATCATCGAAATGCGGGCTTTAAGAATGCTGTGAAACTGATCAGAGATAAACCGCTTGAAAAGCCCCTGAACTTCTTTATATATATTTTCCCAAAATAGGCGACCTCAGTGATTCTTAGTGTCTTATCATTGTCAGCAAAGCATATATATATGCTCGATGCTGACAAGCTTTTATATATATATGATAACAACAAATAATACGACATCGACATCTTAAGCAAGTAAGAAGGCTCTAGTCGAGAAATCCCGACTAGACTATACCCTGTACCGCGTACTTTAAGCGTACAGTCCGTGCTTGCACGTATGTGTGAGTGTGTGTATGTGTAGGAGTATAGTGAATACTTTCTTAACTTCAATGATCGTCGATCTCAGAGAGTATAAGAGCTAGAGACTCCAGATTTGGAACATAAGATCGCCTAATCCCTAGGCAGTACAAGTTTGTTTCAAAATTTCGATAACTCTTCCCGTTTTCGTTATACACATGTGATCGATAACAATAAAATCTTGAATTTGGAAAACTTTTAAACGGCGTTTGAAATATTAGACAAAATTAAAACAATCTGTGAAATTTTATTAAAATCGGTTGAGAAACAACGGAAATATGAAGCATTGAAGTTAAGTCAAGTATGCAGTATACGAGTACACACACAAGCACGGACTGTACGCGTTAAGTATAGGGTTCTAGGGTATCTTCTAGTCGGGATAACTCGACTAGAGCCTTCTTAGTTGTTATTTGATGTCTTTTTAATAAATAGCTGGCAATCGCGAAATTCGACCAACAAATTTATTAGCCAGCAGCGAATTGACTTTGGTTAAGGCAGCTTGATTGGCAAAAAGCGGAAGCGGCCTAATAAGCAGCATTAACAATGAGATCTGCCATCTCATTCGCACTCTTACTTACCTCCCCCCTCTCTTTCTGTGTGTATGTGTGTGTGTGTGTTCTCCACTTGTGCATGAATCATGCGCAGCTTTGACATTTATGGCCTCAATTTATTTGATAAATTTCACACGCACGTTATCAATTGTCCTGGCCGAAAAGAGTCCTCTCCCCTCTCCCATTCTCATTCTCATTTTCATTTTCACTCTCATCTTCAGTGCCACGCCCACTCGAACTGCCGTTATGGCAATAAATTTTGACGGATTAGTGCGCTTATGAGTGGCATTGGTAAAGGACCTCGACGCAACAACAAACAAATAGCTAACGGAAAAGGACGATAACGAAATAAAAAGAAAAAAAACTATTTGGGATGATATAAACTGTAATAATGTGCATTATTATTTATATTTATTTCGTAACGCTCGGCAAGGGGAGTGGTGGGCGGTGGGGGTGGTGGTTTTTGGGGGTATAGGGCGATATCAATTTTCATAAAATATCGATAGCCGGTTATTGATAACCGTATCGAAAGTCATTTTCTATTTCCATGCCCCGCAACGTAACGCTGTTGGGCGCTTCCGATTTTATTTTATATATACATATATCAACTTATCAGAAATGTTTATAGGCCGCATTTATCATGTTTCGCATGAAAAACAGTTTGATATTCACCAAAAATATTCAAATAAATATATAAAAATAAAAATGAGTTTTCCTATTAAGTGGTTACACTTACTTCTTATGTATATATACATAAATGAACCGACTAATTATCAAGAACTGGCCTCCATTGACCCATAAAATAAGTAAGAAGCATTTGAGCCAAGATGATCTGTGTGTCGTAGAGCCCATTGACAGGTACGCGATGTACGTGTCCGAGCGTTATGGATATTATTTATACGCGTTGCTATCGCCAGACACAGATCTGAATCTGAATTCAAATCCTCAAAATTAATTACGAACGCCAACGCCCCCCTCGACACACAATGCAATAAGTACCACCACGCAAAGGTGAAAGAAGAAAACGAATAACCTGAAAAGAAGATTGCTGGCGATGCGAGTGCTCAGATAAGTTTGTAGTTGTTGTAGTAGGCTCAGCCGCATGACCGTAGATACAAAAACAAAAACTGCGCGATAAAAAAAGCGAAGAGGGAAGCAAAGCGAAAGAATATAAGCAGCAACACCCCAGTCGGAATATGGGCTCAGCTCTGTGTATATGGGTTCAGTTGGTTCGCTTATGCCGTTGCACGTTTCGGGGCATGCATCGTGATAAGGTGAAGGAGATGGGGGCCACAGAGACCACTTGACGCTGCTGCACAGTACATGTAAATTTGTGTTTTTTTTTTTACCAAACATAATTGGCCTAATATATTTCAGCTTGCTGCGTCCTAACGTCTACGGCCTCAGACACGTACGAGCTGCTCTTGCTGGTCTCCTCATCTTTGGCTTATGATTTTAATCAGTGTGTTTGACTAACGCACCCAAATTTATATACATTTATTTTTCTTCTCGTTTGTTTTTCTACGAAACATGGGTGTGTAGTTACATAGAGCGAGCTGGAGCTAGAGCTGCCGGCTGGGTCTGACAAAAAAAAAGCCATAAGCAAACACACTGGCAAAATGCATTAACCAACCTCGAAAGCCAACTTCAACTTAAAGCTTTATGTCCAGGCATAGTTGTTGTTGTTGTTGTCGTTTTGATATTTTTCAGTTAAGTTGGCTTCAACACAACGAACCTTGGCATTTTGCAGGTGGAAAAGCCAATGCACAACAACTTTATGATCCGTTTATGTGGCAATGCTTATTGTTAAGAGTTAAGCGTAAAACATTAAAACTGAGTAAACTCAATACTAAAAGGCTTAAACTAAGCAGGCTTATGTATTTAATATTGATGTGATTCTAGTACACGAAACACAAGCAAGCAGAACACACAAAAAAATGAAATGAAGATGCCGCAAAAAAGTGAAACAGAAAACGAAGAAACTAACTTTACTAAAAGCAAGTCAAGGGATGTAGAAGTTATATGCATGGAAAGCGAACAAATTGATAATGCAAATGAAGCTGATAAGTTCGAGAATGCATCTGTGGGTGAACTGATTTTAGGGAATACTCTAAGCACTTCGAGTTTGAGCATTGCTGAGTTGGAGCAACGCATGAAGTTGAGATTGGCAAAGCTGGCCGAGTTTGAGAATGCGCAGAACGAGAAGGCGGACGGGAGCGACACAAACGCAGACAACAATGAGATGCAACAAGAAATGTGGCAAACATTTTGGAACAATATTTACCAAGGCCAAAACTCCTAAGACTAGTTCTCTAAATATAATTTATGCATTGATAAATTTGTGTTACTGAAATAAATGTCTAACGATGTGATTTAATTCATATTCAAACAGATTAATTTGAGATTTTGGTATTCGAAACTGATTTATTGTTGGATCGAAGCAAGCCGTTGACGTCACATGTAGAAATCCGGTAAAGATACGCTAAGTGAATGGCTAATTAGCGCAATTAATAAGATAAACATTAAAAGCCGGTCAGACAAAGGGGGACAGTGCTAATGAAATTAACATGGCGTGTTTAATAGTTTTACTAAATTCGAAAAAAAAAAAACTAAAATTTGTGCAAGAGCTTTGACTTGAGAAAGTTCTATACCCTTTTGAGTAAGCTATTTTAACTGATGAAAAATTATCGGAGGATTCCAGCGAATTCTTAAAAAAATTCTTTACTTAAGATAGAAAAATGATGTGCTTCATGTGAAAGTTAATTACGAACTAGTGAACCCAAGAAGGGCGACATACGCTCAATAGCATATCGTTCTTTGCTTTCATTTTCTTAACTTAACTGTATGATACTTCGCATTATATGCCCATCAATGTATACACTCACAATGTATACAATTTCAACAATAACAACTAAATAGTCGAATATTACTTTAGAGCATACAATGTTCGGTGCTTCCCAATCGATTTGGTTCCTAATTTATTTGTATTTTATTTCTCTGTTAATTGTCGTTTACAACTAATGAGTAATGAGTTTGACTTCACGACTTTTTTTTTCGGACAGCGGAAAACTACTCACAGACGTATGTGGAATGTTTAAATTATCAAAATTATGAATGTGACTAATTAGGCGGAGTTTGGTCGCAACAAGATAATGTGTGAAATGCCCGAGTGGAAAATTGTGCACCAATAAATATTTAATAAATAGTCTAAATAACCCGCTTAATGACCTCAAGATAGTGGAAAATTCAAAGAATATTGAACAATTAAGAAGGTGATAGTCGAGTATCTCGACCCGACACGTACAGTCACTGCTTGTAAGTATGTGTGTGTGTGTGATACTTGGACTTAACTTCAATGTTCCATATATCTGGTGTTTCTCAACCGATTTCAATACAAATTTCACAGATTGTCAGTATTTCGTTTAATGTTTCAAACACCAAGTCTCCAAGTTTTCCAAATTCAAGATTTTTGTTGTTATCGATTATATGTGTATATCGGAAATGGGGAAAGTTGTCGAAAATTTGATTCAAATTTGTACCTTTTTAACCAATATTAATGTGTTCAGTGTATAAAAAAAATGTGTTCGAAAGCTTTAACATTGATTAAAAGGTATCTTTTTACATTACCATCTTCAAAAAATTCCATAAATTTGTTTTTTACTTTAGCAAAAATGAATTTAAAACTAATTTTATTTTTGGTTTCTCTTACCTTTAAAAATAATGTTAATGATAATTAATGAATGTTAATGATAATGCCTTTAAGCTTTTTTAATAAATTGTTGTTAAAAATTGTTGACTGTATTTAGTATTTAAATCTGATTTGGTAGTGGCAATTTGATCGACTAATTGCTTTGGGGGCCCGGCTTCAATTGGACTTCCTTTTGCAATTTCGGGCCCGTTGCACAGTTCAAAATGTCTGGCGGCGATTCTCTCATTAACTCAACGGTGCGAACCGGCTTCTTCTATTCTGTGTCCTGGCCCTTGCTATGTGTGTGTGTGTGTGTGTGTGTGTGGTTGTGTGTGCGGGTATGTGAATGTAAATGTGGAAATTGCGGAATGTGCTCTGGCATTGCCATTGCCAATTTCCGGAGGGGCACACACACACACAACCAACAAAAAAAGGAGAGAGAAAAAAGCGGCCTTTGGGCGCAAATTAAAATTAAATTCAAATGGAAAAGTGTCGTCCGTTGGACTGGCCATTGGCACGTCTGTATGTACGCCTGCCTGTCTGTCCGGCTGTCTGTCGTGTTGGGAGCAACATTTTAGCAATTATATTCGCGTTCGGGCGTCATTACAACGGCAATTACACGCAGAAGCCGGCAGCCGCAAACGTGAGCGATATTCGTAGGCAAAGGAAAGAGGGAAAGAGGAGAGGAGGAACTGGTGCTGGTGCTGGTGCTGGTGCTGGCATCATAGGTATCCTTGGCATCCTCGTCAGTGTCACGTGAAGCGGCAACGTGCTCAACTGACTGACGCACAAACTTCTCTCTATCCCTATCTCTCTCAAACTCTCTCTCTCTCTCTCTCTCTCTCGTCGCTGTCGCTGTCTCTGTCTTGCTGATGAACGTCAGTCAGCGTTGTGACGTCGGCGCTGTCATTGACAGGCAAACTGCTCCTTTATTTCACTACCCCCTCCCCCCCCCCCCCACCCACTGGAAGTGTTCTAGGAACGACGAACAGGTCGAGGTCCTGACGCGTCCCTTTCGGAACCGCCAAGGAATGCGAATTCCGAATACCTTGCAAACACACACACACTTTGCTATAAGGTACAAAAAAAATAGACAATGTTTATTGTTTATTATTGCACATTCCACGCCAACAATCCGAGCTAATGACTTTAATTTGTAGCCAAATATTTGTACAAATGTTTTGTTTAATTTCGAAATATATTTTTTAATGTTCAAATAACAAAGAAGTTGATGTTTTTCCCCCTTTATCAGGCAAGACTAATTTTTCGTTTCACATTCCATTGTTCCCAGTGAAAAATTTGACCACTTGTCTTTTGTTTCATCGTTTTCTTTTGCATTTCAATGTATATTTTGTTTCGGTTCCAAACGTTTCTAGTATAAATGCGGTAAGGATTCTAAGGATTGAAAAACACGTTTAGTTATGCATTTGTTTAAAATTTTATGTAGGTAATTAATGTGAAGAAAAATTGTGTTCCATTTCCAATTGTTCCATCTAAACATGTGTGTGAAAATTGTGTTCCATTTCCAATTGTTCCATCTAAACATGTATCACTTAATCAGTTTTGCCATATTTTATATGTCATGTGAATTCCAATTCCATTCGTTCCAGTTCCATTCTTTCCATTTGAAACTTATCAAGTTAAGATATATATATATATATATACAGTTACATATACAATTTTCAAGATTTGTCAAAATTCCGCAAAATACTCTTTAAATATATGAAAACAGGAGATGTACAAAAATATAAATGGCATCAAGTGTGTGTGTATGTGTGTGTGTTGCAAGTAATGTGTGTGACTGTGTGTGTCAAATGAAATAAAATAAATGTATAAAAGCAATAACCGAACGACATTACATAAAAATCTACTTGGCCCAGCTCGCCTAATGACTCTCGTCCTGGTGCCTGCCTTCTGATAGACGTGGGCCTATTTAGGCTTACACATGTAGTCGTCTCTATATACGTGTGTGTGTGTGTGTGTGTGTGTGCGTGTGTAGAATATGGCCGACACTTCCGTTCGACATGTTGCACATGTTGCTCCTGTTTCCGTTGCGACATACACAGAAGCACCCAACACCAACCCCCACCCACACCCACACCTACTCCTCCTCCTTGGTGCTGGCCACATGGCCACACTGGCATAAAATACAATATATACAAGATTGGTTTTGTTCCAGTTGTCGTTATTGTTGTTGTTGGTCACGCATGGTGTTGCCTGTCGCTTGCTGTTTTTATTGCCGGTGCTTCCTGGCCTGTTCGCTTGTTTCATAATTAATATCCTTTCGCACATTATTATTACGGAAATGAGAGCAAAATTTATGTATGCTTTCGTTGGTGTCCTCACAATATATGTGTGTGTGTGTGTTTGCCCCTGGAAGTATGCAAAGGAAAAAACCCCAAAGGGACATCTCAGAAGGCAAAAGAAAACTTTCCATTTAACATTTCTCTAAGTAGTACGAGACATATTAAGTATACGTACTATTTATAGGGTATTTTCTAGGCAATCAGTTTTGTCTGCCACATCGTTTTCTGCCTGTTTTTATTTTGGACACAGCCTTGTTAAGCATTTTATGCGTTTGGTTTTTCATAAATTTTGGCCAGACTTCGGCGGACGGACGGACGGACGAACGAGCTTCGCTTTCCGACGACCGACTTGTAATTAAAAGCTCATGAAAAGTGATTAAAAAGTGAACTGCGGCCGGCAGACCATCCGTCGCACACACACACACACACATACACATATGAGCACACACACACACACACTGAAACTTATTTATTAAATTGTATTTTCTGTTGATATACGGATACTTTTTGCCTGTCATAAAAATGTCAAAAAAACAATGGACGAAAAAAAAAAATGGTCAGGCAGCTGCTAACGGCAAACGGAAAAGCTGGAAAACTCAATGAAATTAAAGCATCAAAGTTGAGCAAATAAAGAAAACACAAAATTCAATAGAATTTTCCATGCTTCGGCGGTGGTTTATGCCTTTGCATTGGTCTAAATATAGTAAACATCTATTATATATCCCTCCATCCATATTTATGTGTTATATCCTTGCTGAAACTTTGAAGTGATCTTGAAGCTAAAAATATTTTTGCTTAAGATTTTTACGTAACGAAAAAATGTAGAAAGTAACAATTGTATTTAATTTGTTTATTGGGTAACACTTTATATTTATTTTTTTCATTATTTTTAATAATACTTAAATAATCAAGATGAAATTTGAATTATTTGTAATCAATAAGTAATCGTGAAAATCAAAAAATAATCACAATTAATTGATTACTTTGCCAAAAACAATTAATCTAATAGATAATGATTATATTTAGTAAAAGGTTAAAGGTTATTCATAAGAAATGATATGAAAAATGTTTAAGTCAGGGGTATTTGGCATCATAAGCAGTTGAAAATATTAATTGAATTAAATGTAGGTTCTTCAGAGTGTATTTTATCTGGGAACTTTTGTCTAGGTGAACCGGTTTTTGTACTTCTTTGCATGTGATATCGTATAAATTGACTGAGGATTGGGTCAAAAGTTTCCTTTGCCGCTTTTAGGCAAGTTTACTTGTTGCAATCTTATTAAGATCTATGACTCGTTGTTGATGTACCCTGCGGCGAACCGAACCTTAACCGACCGCAACCGCAACCGCAACATATACCGGTCCGACTGAGCAACTAATTGCAAGTGCAACCTAGGAAACTGACTCATAACACTGAAAGTGGCACGCATGTGAGGCGGTTATATTTAAGGATTAGCTTTCAAGAGTGTATTTATGTTATGGGGCATAAAGATATTTAAAGTGCCCCGGGGGGAGGACTAGTGGCACGCATGTGTCGCCCTGTGTTAAGAATGACGCACGACTTAATGCTGATAGGGACATACGTAGGGATTAGGGAGCATTGACGATGGTAGGGTAGTATAAGGAAGCGGTAGGACGTACACAATTGCTGGCTGTGACAGGAACTATCGCGCATGCATGAACGGCATTTTGAGCCGTCATTTCCATGCAAAGTTTTTCGCGGTCTTCGCGTGTTGCGTGCAATTTGCGTGTAATTTTCCACTACAATTTCAAAACGACAGGGGGGAGGGGGGAGGAAAAGCTGAGAGCCTGTTTCGTCGTCCTGTATCATCGCAGCACATAAATCATAAATAACAACGCGAACTGCGTCGCAGCCAGAAAGAAAACTCAAACAAACATAAAAGAACGGGAAATGCGTAATTTATGCTGCGCACAACGAAGCCGGAGCGAGGACTCAGGAGTGGCATTAACTACGCGTGGTGGTTGCTGTACCGTACCATCACTGAACCGTACCGCTTTAAGCTTGCACTTTTCCCAACCAAGAAGAAAAAACATAACACAAAGGCGAGAAAAGCGTATGCAGCAAAGACAAACGTTTTGAAACTTTTATGTTGTTGAGACGCAATTCGGGAAACTGCGTTTCGTCTTTCTATCCTTCAACCCTCTGCGCTGTGAACCAACAACAACCCCCAAATACATTAAACATGTGTTGGACTACCGATTTTGTGATTCTATCGCGTACAGCAACATCAGTTTGTTGGCATTTGTAATTCAGCGTTCGTTTGCGGCCTCTTAATTCAATCAAACACGGTTTCTGGGTACAGTTTTGTAGGGTGTTACTGTAACCGGAAGGAAATGTAACTCAAAAACAATTAAGGCATCAATTCCATGGAGAATTCTAGGGTTTTATTTCAAACTTTTGCTATTCATATTCCTTGCAACTTGAATGGTATTTTTCTTCAGTATTAATCTAGCATTTTAGCGAAGTAAAAAATTGTTTGTAACCGTTTCCTAAACAATTTGTATGTCTTAAAGGGAAATTCATTTTTAATCAATATGTTCGATATTTTAAAACTACATTTTTCTCATTTTCTCAAGAGCCATAGAGTCCTTACAGTAGCTTTCTGGAGATGTGGATGTTATGTGAAAATAGATAGACCTTATATGATGTTTTATGCGATGTTTCCTCCGATTCCTCTGATGATTTTCAGTGTTGTATAATCAACTGAAAAATTGAAAACCTAATTAGAAAGGAAACATAAGTATCATGTCAGCTTTTTTCGATTACATTCCGTAACGCAACTTACCAAATCATACTTTCCCAAAGAACATAGTTAAAACAGTTACTTACAACTGCAACTGCATGTTGCATGTAGATCATTCACTCAACCGTTCCACATCTACATATATAACTTCAGAGCTAACTACAGCTATAACTAAAGCCAAAAGCAAGCTTGTGACACATACACACGCTGCTAACTGAAGGGAACTTTGCAATTGGGTTTCATTTTACATTGGTTGGACACGGAGAAAGAAGAGAAAAAGCCGTAGTGACAGGTCGGTCAGTGGAAAATATGAATACCACTTGAGCATGTTAACCCCGAAAGGCGTTTATAAAACTGTCCAAAGCTATTAATATCAAAATTCCGCACACACACACACACACAAAGAGTAAAGAAGAAGAAGCCTGAAGGCAACAACTACAGTAACAACGACAACGACAACAACAACTGCGCAGTTGTTTAGCTCGGACAACCAGAGTTGCCCCCCCGTTTTAGTACTCTCCGTTTCTCTCTGTTTCTCTGTCTCTCTATGAATATAATATATATATATATATATATATATGGCCACATCCTGGGGCCAGGTCAGCCTATGAATCGCAACCGAGTGGCATGTTTGGCGTCCATGAGGCGGAAATGAATGGGGCGCTGTTGGCAACACTGCTAGATGGGTGGCTGTTTGTGGGTGGTTAAGGTGGGTGTTGTGGGTTAGAGTGGTTGTAGGATTATCAACAGGCATACAGACACACACACACACACACACACACAAACGTACACATCCTTGGTCAACATGAAGCTCGCTGCTGGTCGAGGGTGGCCGTGTGGCAAGCGAGGCTTTTGTTCATTGGTTGCAAACTAAATGCTATACGAGAATCTACGCGCCATGTGTCCTTTGTTATTTATGATTAAAAGCGCAAGGACCCGTCAGCAGTACAAAAAAAAAAAACCAAACAACAAAACAGTACACAAACACACACGTGAATTTACATATGTATACGAAGAGAGAGAGAGAGAGAGGGCAGAGCGGGGCAATGAGCGAGTTTTTGGTTTTTGTATGCTAAATATAACGCTGCATGTGTCCATACACGTCCATCACTTAATCACGCCACCACACTCACTGACTGTGTGTGTGTTTATTCACCACTCCTCACCTCATTCCACCACGCACCCTCGCGGTCGAGCACCCTACAGTCCGAGCGACCTGTTAGGCTTGTTAGTTTTGACAGGAAAGATTTTTCTAACTGTAAACCAGCTTGCCGCTGAAGTCTGTTGCGTTTTTATACCCATTGCAAATGGGTAAAAAGGGTATAATGGTTTTGTGTAAAAGTGCGTAACAGGCAGAAGGAAGCATCTCCGACCCCATAAAGTATATATATTCTTGATCAGCATCGACTGCCGAGTATATATTGCCATGTTCGTCCGTCGATCTCAGAGACTATAAGTGGTAGAGACTCCAGATTTGGAACATAAGATCGCCTAATCCCTAGGCAGTACAAGTTTGTTTGTGTGTGTGTGTGTGTGCGTGTGTGTGTGTGTGTGTGTGTGTGTGCGTGTGTGTGTGTGTGTGTGTGTATCTGTGTGTGGGGGGAAGGGAATTTTGGGAGGTTGCGCTCAGTTCAGCCCATTGCGCAGCTGTGCTCGACGGCACAATAAACTGAAATAAATATAAATATAATTTTCAAATTGCTGGCAACATATTTATTAGCCTTAAACAAAGACGTTTAACCAGATGGACGGCCCGAACAAATAGTTCAACATCGGATTCAAATAATGATATCATAGTGCACATGTAATGAAAAACAACAAAAATATCATACGACAAACAAGTGCTCAAAGAATCTTTATTATAATCTCGCAACTTTTTATAGTTTTAACATTTTTGGAAGAAAGCAAACTTAAACATATACAATAATGCATTTTAGGTTATTATATCATGTAATATAAGAAATAAGTGAAATTTGTATTTGATTTTCAAAATTTTGTTTTCTACATCACAAAATAATTGTTAAACAAAACATCTTTCTAAACTTTGAGCTAATCCCAAAGCAGTTCAAGTTCCTCTTCCCATTTCCGTTATACAGTTACAGGGCGTATAAGCATTTTAAGTTTCAAGTGGCCGCATAATTCTGGTCTGTAAAAGTATGATAATTAAGATGATTAGATTATGATATATGATTGATAGCATAAGATGCTTACCGAAATACACAGTGCCAAAAGAAGGTATCCCTAAAAGGCTCACTCAACTGAATCAAGTCTTCATCATATGCGGCAGTGCCAGTTGCATCGCTTAATTTGATCACTTTGAAGTCATCTTCTTTGCCGGCAATCGCAAATTGATCAAAACTCATATATGTGTCAACGGTATCCAAGTCTTCTATATGAATACAGAGTTTGTGAGGCTCACTGCTCGTCAGGTTATGGATCTTGTCCACGCCCAAGAAGAAGTTGCCATCGGAACTACCAAAGCCCTTTCGGTATTCTTCCCAAGTGCTATAGAAACCACTATTGAGTCGCTGCTGAATAAGAATCCAACCAGGAGCTGGAACTTCTTCGCCGCAATAAGAATTCAGATCATACGTAACTTCAAAAGGAGGTCTTCTTTCAATTTTGTTTAATTTCTTCTCGAACTCCTTGACTTCATTTTGCATATCGATTAATTTTTTGTCCTTTTCCGCAGTTAGGTTTTCTTGAGTCTTCAATTTATCTTCTAACTCTTTTATCTTGATGTCATCTTTATTTATTTTCTTCTCAGACTCGTTGACTTTATTTTGCATATCGATTAATTTTTTGTCCTTTTCCGCAGTTAGCTTTTCTTCAGTCTTCAATTTATCTCCTAAATCTTGTATCTTGATGGCATCATTTTCGATTTGTTTTTGTTGTTGTTGTTGCTGTGGGCAACTTACACAATTCGCACAATTTAATTCTTTACACTTCAGTTTCGTGAGTTCGTTAATTTCATCTTTGATTGATTGTAAGTTGTTGGTTAGGTATTGAATCGTTTTATTGTGAAAATCTTCAACTACATTCGCGTTTTGTTGGTTCAACTGTTCTTGCAATTCCTTGATTTTTTTGTCTTTGTCGAGTATTATTTGTTTATCATTGTTGGTGTCAAGTTCCGCTTTTAGCGGTGGTTTCACAGTCTTATGGGCATACGATTCAAATTGTTCGTCTGCTGCCCAGGACGACTTACTTATAATCAATATAAACAGAACAAACACAATACAATTTAAGTTCATTTTGTTTTATACGCGCGGGATTCAACTGCACTCAACGGGAACAAAAAACTGACTAAATCATCGAAATGCGGGCTTTAAGAATGCTGTGAAACTGATCAGAGATAAACCGCTTGAAAAGCCCCTGAACTTCTTTATATATATTTTCACAATATAGGGGACCTCAGTGATTCTTAGTGTCTTATCATTGTCAGCAAAGCATATATATATGCTCGATGCTGACACGCTATATATATATATGATAACAACAAATCATATGACATCCACATCTTAAGCAAGTAAGAAGCCTCTAGTCGAGAAATCCCGACTAGACCATACCCTGTACCGCATACTTTAAGCGTACAGTCAGTGCTTGCACGTATGTGTCAGTGTGTATGTGTGAGTGTGTGTATATGTTCGCGTATAGTGAATACTTTCTTAACTTCAATGATCGTCGATCTCAGAGAGTATAAGAGCTAGAGACTCCAGATTTGGAACATAAGCTCGCCTAATCCCTAGGCAGTACAAGTTTGTTTCAAAATTTCGATAACTCTTCCCGTTTTCGATATACACATGTGATCGATAACAATAAAATATTGAATTTGGAAAACTTGGAAATAAAGTTTGAAACTATAGACGAAATAATGACAATCTGTGAAAGTTTTATTGAAATCCGTTGAGAACCACCGGAGATATGGAATATTGAAAATAAGGAAAGTGTGTAGTATGCGCGTGGGGTTCAGGGTATCGTATAGTCGTATCGTATAGATGTTATAGTTTTGGCTGTGCGCTGATAGCAGTCAATCAGTCAATGTGGTAGAAGAGTTACATGAATAAAAACTATAATTTGATGAGCTAAATGCTTGCGAGATGTAAATGAAATGCTTGCCAATATATTTTAGCACTCTTTACAACACATAATAATTATTTTATACGATTTTAAGGTTAACAAAACTTAAGTATCAAAAAATATGTAAATTCTTTCCTTTCTTTCTGAAGTTTGCGAACTGTTGAAAATCATATTTTATACATTAAGACTTTAAGGTAGCCCATTTAAACTGCCATCCTGGCCGACTTAAGCTCATCCTGCGCAAAATAAAGAGGAGTATAAAATAAAAAAAAAGTAGAGAAAAGGAAACAACAAAAATTGCGTGCGAGGATTTTGCAATGTTCATACGCTTGGTTAAGCCGCTGCACGCACATCCTTGCCGCACATCCTGGACGCGAGTTGAGTTTGGTTTTTATTTAATTTCAGCTACATGAAATGTCCACATTCTTGCCACTCTCTGTGTGTATGTGTGTGTGTGTGTGTGTGTGTGTGTGTGTGTGTGTGTGTGTCCAGCGTGGTATCCTTTCGCCCGCTCACTGAAATATGCAAATAAGTTAATTTTTATTTGTTCTCCCTTTTTTTATACATTCGCACTCTTTTAGTGTCTCTCTGCTGTGTGCCTGGGATGATTCACTTCTGGCTTCATATCCTTAGAATTTATGATGCAATCTTCCCGAGCATTCCACAGTGAGTGTGTGAGAGAGAGAGAGCGAGTGAGTTGCTGGGGCAGGTATCCTGGCGTTTGGTATCCTTGGTTTCAAGTTTTTTTTTATACTCACATTATTATGATCTCTATTTTATGCGGTGTCCTTTATGTATATATATATATATATATATGTGTGTGTGTGTGTGTGTATGTGTATGCGTGTGCGTGTGTGCAGCAGCCGTCAATGTCAGCAACATCATGTTGCCTGTTGCCAGGCAGTTGTCAGTTAGCCCCGCAGCAGCCATGTCCTGCATGTCCTTTTGCCATTAAGGGTGGTTGCCTGAAACGCCGCCGGCGGCTAGTTAGGCCCTTGGACAAAGCATTTTATTTGAGCTTTTTATTCGCCTCTCTTTTTGGTTTTTGTGTGTTGTTTTTTTTTTCTTCGCTTTTTGTATAAATTCGACTCCTTTTATTGTTGGTGAGAGTCCTTTGTTGGCGAAATGTGTGTCAGTGCGTCAGTCGGTTGCCTGGCACTTGGTTTTTCGACTATTTCCGGTTTTAATATGCGCACTGCCCCACCTCTTGTCCGCATCCGCATCCGCGTCCTTGTCCATTGTCCTTGGTCCGAGGTACAGTTCGCACATGTTCTCTTCCCCTATCCTTTCCCCTTGCAGCTATCTGTATCCTCATTGAGTAGCTTTTTTGCAGGCCAAATTAGAATTGCCCTCGACTTGCATGTTATTAAGTTTTTGCTATGCCTTGTCGACTTGTCGCCCAAATGAATGGCTCCACTAGTACATTGTGTCCTGATTTATGGGCCCTGCCTTCATTCATTCTTACAACTACTTACACATAAATCGAATCGTATCTTATTGACAGTTTGCCTTTGTTCCATTGGACATTTGTGTGCTTATTGAAAGGTAGAGAGGATTTTATGAGTCAGGAAAATACATTCTTTTTGGTACAAGAAACTTTTATTCGAAGCTACATTGGAAAGTTTAAGTTTTTGGACTAGAATTTGATGTCGTTTCATGAACAAAAATCATGAAATAATAATTATACTGATGAAAACCTTCTGCAAACAACTTAAGCCCGATCTATCATGCTTGAATATAGCTGAAGATATATTTTTAAGATTGTAAATATTAAGAATTTCTATGAGAAAATCTTTCTTAAAGAGTTCACAGTCTTATTTGAAGATTTCTTAGCAACTTAAGCTTGAAAAAAGTTTACTCGAACTCTACATTAATCAACGTTTGCTTTTGAAGTTGATAATTTATTGTTTACTGCTTGATAAATCAAGCATAACAAATCCGAAAATCACAAATCGAATCAGAACCAACGAAGTCAACTATTACAATCTATAGTACAACAAGATCAGCTAATCGAACTGACCCCCAACTCGATCCAGGCGAAGCGAAAAGATTGTGAAAGACTTTAAAGTGATCCAACGATCCAACGGTCTTCATCTATCGATGTGATGCACGACAGATTGCAATGAAAGGAAATCATTGAGCCGAACATTTCTAGCTTGCCATCAATTAAAGTAATTTAAAGGAATCAGCAACAGCAACAACGGCAACAACAACTTATAAAACGGAGATAAAGAATTGAGAGCGAGCTTGTTCGCAACCAGGGATCCGAGCCATAAGCTGCAAATCAATCAAGCAGAAAGCAATCGAGAAAGACAGAAAGCAAGCAGAAGCCGATTAGAAAGACAAGCAAGCAAGCTCGAAGGCAAATAACAATATTTAAAATTGTATGAGCCACAAACGAAAAGAAAAAAACGAAGTAGAAGAGGAGTTAAATATGTTGAAAACAGTAGCCACAAAATCGATTCAAGAGCTGAAAAGAGTTGATGAGAGAAACAACTCGACAGAAGAAGAAAATATCGGTGAAAATAATAGACACAGATGGAGCACAAGTCATCATTAACCGAAACAGTAGCCATAGTAAGTAAAACTGGTGTAGGCAGAGCGCAAAGCGAAAAGTGGTTGATAGGGCAAGACTGAGACAGACATAGAGGCAATGAGACAGCGAGACAGACAAAACACGATTAGAATGGTGAGTGGATAAGCGTGTCTGCCAGCTATAAAAGTGTAATATCTGTAACTCATTAATGACAGCAATTTAAAACACACAAAAGGCTGCATTACAACAAGCAGAAGGAGGTGTAGGTGGAGGTGGAGGTGAAGAAGATGCAGAAGAAGTAGACGAAGACCGACTTTAGACGAATACAACAACAACTTAGACTGACGATGGAAAAAACAAAAAAAAAAATAACAAAACACTAAATCTGTTGGAGAAAACAACGTAAGCAACAACAAGAAAATTCAAATAGGCTTCGGGTATACAATAATGATGATGATGCGGAAGATGATGATGACGATGATGATGATAAGCACTCTCCTGACAATGATGATGATGACTGCGACTGCGACTGCGACTGCGACTGCGACTGCGACTGGTTCCAATCAACTGCCACTTAACTAAATGACTGTGCGACTTACCCAGTCGCTGTTTTTTGAGACACAAAGACCCAAGATACTTGTAGTAGTATATGTGTGTGTGTGTGTGTGTGTTTATATACTGATATTATCACGAGTGACTGATGAATATGCCATTAAAGATATACGAGTACCACGTACCACACGATATTCATACATACTATACTATACACTGGTCAAAGAGTTGACTTAAATTATAAATATTTTAAAAATTCTTTTTAACAAAAAATTATTACAATTTTAATAAAAACCATATAACATATATTTTTGATTTCAGATTTCATCAAAAATCAAATCAAAAAGCAATAATTTATAAATAATATAATAGAAATATACAAAAATATGGCATTTTATTTTGAGAATTTTGTCTGTACGACGTTTTTTCCTGTTTCCTTGAGTTTCGCCACAGTTCGATTGATTATTCCAATTAATATAATATTATTGCTATATTTTGACCAGTTAGTGTACTATAATCTAAATTGTAGAGTATACTCATCTAGGTTCAGTCTAAAATATTATGTCAAAAAATATTGTACAGCTAAAAAGTTAATAGAATAGAAAAATTAAATTGTTCGACTAAGAAATACCCAGCTTAAATGATAGAAAATTTGGTTATTAAACAAAAATTTTGAAGACTCTATAAAAATGTACATATAAGAAAGGAGAACATAACTCATTGGTCTGACCAAACTGTCATTCAATATTTTTAGACCGATTTTTGAACCGGTTTGATAAAATTGTGGTTATTAAAGCTATCACAAAACTTAAATTCAGATTAATAGCATTTTATAACACTTTACTTTACTTTATATCGATTAATATCCATACAATATTATGTTTTTAAAAAGAATTTCTTTCAAAAGCTTTCTTCTGTTCATGCGCCCAAACAACTGAATCATGCTACGCATTTTTACGTTGCTATGTTTACAGGGTATACCTCTGAAAACAAAACAACAACATGCAAACGCCAAGTATGGCCTCAGCCTTTGGTCAATTTATGATTGCAGCACTAATCACAGCTGGCTTCAGCGGGTTCGACAGGCCGTCGCCATTTCCCCCTGTCTACCCTCATCATTGGCTTCACCTTCTTCTTCAGCTTCTTCTATCTTGCCAGCCCTTTACACACACACACACACACACACACATAATACAAACATATATGTTTTTTGAGTGGGCAGTCTAAGATGTACATATACATACACATATGTATATATGTATAGTTTATATTCATGTTATTGCGGCAACTGTTGTCTCACGTCATTTGGGTGCCCTGTATAATATTGCTTTTGTTGTTGTTGTTGTTTTTTGTTTTTGTTTTTGGTCTGCTAACAAAATCTATGCATGTATTTATACAGTTTTGTTAAAGTTTCCAACACACAACTCCAAGTTCAGACTTCAGTTTATTGTTTTCTTGGCTTCGGATTGACGCGAGGGGAAAGGGGAGGGGGGCGCCTTTAGAGTGTGCCATTAATTGTTTTGGCTTTTCTGTACGTTTGTTTGTTTCGTTTGTTTCGTTGGTTTGGTTCGTTTGGTTCGTTGTGGGCCAACTTTCGAAAAATGTTGTTGGTTAGTTTTTTGTTTGATAAATGTTGCGCTTTGAAATATTAATTACACTTGCTCGTTTTGGGCTTCAAAATTTATTGAAGACAAACCGAAGACACTTTTAATGGCTGTCAGGGGAGTGCAGTGCGGGTAGGGGGAGGCAGGGAGATAGGTTTGGTTAGTTGGGTCAGTTATCCGAAAGATTTATTTCATTGTTTTTGTTTCCGCTGCTGAAAAACAGAATATTCTTGTGCTTAAAATAATTTAAAGCCTTGGCTGCATAACAAATTGTCTTCTAATTGAAAAAAACAAATTAAAATGAATTGAATTATGTGTGAAATGTATTTAATATTTATGGCGTGATATCATAAATCAATCATAAAGAGTTCATAACTTATCATTCTTAACTGTTAAAGATTAAACTGTATTTTAATATGAAAGCATAATTGATTTAGTTTTATATTCATTTTTATTAAAATAAGAAAAGTGATTTTAAAAATGAAATTAAATAAGACTTAAGACAATGGATATAAATTGGACTGAGAATTGTTAATTATTATATTTTGTAGTGTTTTTTGTTAAATCAAATATAAGAAAGATGAAAATCAATACTCAAAATAAATAAAAAACAAGTAAGAAGGCTCTAGTCGAGAAATCCCGACTAGACTATACCCTTAACCCTATAATTTACGCATACAGTCAGTGCTTTCACGTATGTGTGAGTGTCTGTATGTATACGCGTATAGTGTAGACTTTCTTAATTTCAATACTCCATATCTCCAGTGTTTCTCAACCGATTTCAATAAAATTCAATAAATTTCACAGATTGTCTTTATTTAGTCTAATCTTTCAAACTGCATCAAAAAGTTTTCTAAATTGAAGATTTTGTTGTTATCGATTACATGAGTATATCGGAAACGGGAAGAGTTATCGAAAATCGTATATTATAGTCTCTGAGATCGACGCGTTCATACATACGGACGGACAGACGGACATGGCTATATCGACTCGGCTGTTGATGCTGATCAAGAATATATATACTTTATGGGGTCGGAGATGCTTCCTTCTGCCTGTTACATACTTTTGCACAAATCCATTATACCCTTTTTACCCATTTTCAATGGGTTAAGGGTATAAAAACGAAAGATTTTTGTCCATTAAAAAAAGATTTTCTTGTCTATACCAGAGCTGTTTAGTAACTATTACGATTAGTATATATTAATAATATATTATAAATCGTAATTTTTTGTTAAGAAAAAGTTAATACAATAAAAAAATATTTTTTTTTTATTTTAATTAAGTTACTTACAACAGAAACTATATATTAGATTGCCAAATTCCTTAAAAATTGTGTTTTCTAATTCTTAAATATGAAAATAATCGAAAGTAATCAAATATAATCATAAAAAATAGTCGGATTAAACTTAAGTATTTTCTAATTACTTTTAATTATTTTTAATAATCATACAAAGTAGTCGGATTACTTTTAATTACTTTCTAATTACTTTAGATTATTTTCATTAATCAAAAATAATCCTTAAAAGTTATGGGAATACTTTTAATTACTTTGTACTTACTTTCTAATTAGTTTTAATTATTTTTAATAATTGTCAATTTGTAATCCGTAATCAATTAGTAATCGTAAAAGCTCAAAAAAATGTTCGTAATTAATTAATTTATTTCCAAAAAAAAATAATAATTATCTAATATCTAATGATTATGATTAGTAATCATTACTTAAAAACCTTGGTATATATCCAGAAACTGCACAAAAAAAAATAGCATTAAATTGGCTTATTTATTAATAAAAACTTGTTTCTATTAAAGTAACTAAAAATATCATATATGAAATATTTTACACACAGAAAGTCTCGTTTACCATAAAATAGAGTATATAATGGTTTGTTTATTTATAAAGGCGGATGTGTTTCGTTTTGGTATCCAAGATTCGCATTAGGGTTTCGTGTCGATTAATTAACTGGACCCATAAAAATTGCATTCATTTTATGATATCGTTCTGTGTCTCTATATCATTCTGTATAGTATTCTCGATTGCATACAGAATGTTTATTAATGCTAATGACTGATATTCTAACAGTCTGATGCAATTGGCACTATCTCTCTCTCTCTCTCTCTCTCGCTCTAGCACATATGATACGACGAAACTAGCGGAACTCACATTTCATTCTTTGATAGTTCCACTTACTCTACGATATGCCATCGATTCCAATCAAAACTTGCATAATGAAAATGCTCCATTGGGTGCTCTTGTTCATGTTCATGTTGTTGTTGTTGATGATGATGGCAATGGTCAAGCACCACCCTAAACACACCCACCCTAAACACCACCCACACACATGTATATGTAACGAAGTGTAAATGAGCAAAATATTACGCAAAATTGCAAAAATATGCCTCGGGCAAATATGTAAAAGCCACAGCAAATGAAATGATCTCTCTCTCTCTCTCTCTCTCTTTGTGTGTGTGCGTGTGTAACAACTGGTGCATACATGCAGATAGTATCAAAATGAGGTGGGTTTGGGGTGTGGTGAAATATAAGAACCTTGTTGATGTTCAGCCTCTGTCAGCGGAATAATCGAATGCAAAATAACTATTTCAATTTGGACGCCTGCCGTGCTCTCGATTCTTGACTGACTTTTTCAACACCCCTCACCGCCCCCACCACCTTGCACCACCACGCACTCACACACCCAAAGCCATTTGTTGTTGTTGTTTTTCACGTTTGCCACATTTTCCACGATTTCCATGTTTAATTATAAGCCTGATGGCGATGCCGCTGCCGCTGCCGCTGCCACTGACTCTGCCTCAGAGGCAACAAACCAGTAGCTCTGGCTGCCACAAGGGAAATTTGCACAAGGGCCGCACAGTGGTGCAAAACTTGCACAAAATGTTTAAAAATCAATAAAAAAATCTTTTGCATTACGATTTTTAATGGGAAATCTATCAAACTTAGTGACTGACTGACTGCTATCAACGCACAGCCCAAACGGTATGAGTTAGCGATCGAATTCTTTCGCCAAATCAAAGCAGAAGTACACTCAGATTGGGTTCAATTTGAATATAGAATAATTTTGAGCTCAAACTTTTTAGTATTTAGTTGAAAAAATACCATAGAATACCAAAGAAGTACACTTGTAAACATTTTCTAGCAATACAACAAAAATAAAGCTTTTATTTATTCACAAAAAATTATAAAGATTTTTTTTTTCTACAGATTATAACAAATTTTTCTCATTTCCAAAACAAACAAAAATCATATGAAAAGTTGTAGAAACTATATAGCTTGAGTGTATCATAAGTCTTGCCCCACTGTTCATTGTCCTTGTATATCCTTTTGAAGCTCATTTCAACAGCCGTTCGGTGTGTTGACTGCGCTCGTCGCAAGTGTTTCGTCCAAATTGAATATTGATTATGAAAATAATAAGCAAAAATTGCGTAACTTTCTGCCTGACAGCAACATCAACAGCAGCAGCCGCCTTAACAACAACAACAACAAGAGCCAAAGGACATTCGGCGTTGACGCTGAAGGCTCAAGTGTCCATTGATTGACTGCCATTAGGGCGTATACGTAATAAGCCAGCCAGCCGGCTAATCAAAGTGTGTTAATTTTCCCAAAGGACTCGCCCCCTCACCCACCCACCCCTCGTGCTGTATCTGTAATCTGAGCATATTTTTCGCAAGAAACAAACAATAAATAGCACAAAAACAAACTCATTTTGGGCGTGTGCGAAAATTTGACGAACATTTTTGTGTCCATAATGAAAATGTAATTTGTTGCGTAACTTTTCCTCAAGCACCTCCCCCTTAGCGCCCCCCTTTGCCACCTTACTGACTTCTTGTTGCCACAATCGCGCTCCATTTCGCAGTTGCTTATTAACAAATTAAGCAATTAAATGCTTTTGTCGAATAAATTCGCACGTGAATCGAACTCCAAAACGGGAACAAATATCGGTTTTTCCCACATTTCCTTTGTCTGCGGGGAAAGTCACGTGCATAATGCATAATTCTCGTTCCCCAACATTCCGTTATAAGCTGGGGCAGCTGCTTAATATTTATGGTTAAGCCATAGAACGAACAGCTGCACAGATAATTAAACGTGATCTCAGTTCAGGTTTGCCTTAGACTAAGTTCAAGTTTCTTTAAAATTAATGAAACCAAATGAAGACACAAAGTCTTCAAAAGGAATGGGAAGAAAGTCAAAAGTTACTTGGAATAATTATTATAACTTGTATGTTTTTGCTTTTTGTATTTGTTTTCCGCATTAGATTATTTACGAAACTTTCGCATTGCAAACTTTGTTACGGATACAAAAACAACTTTAATGTAGTATGGAAATTGATGGCAACATTAAGTTTTAGTTAAGGAAATTTGATTTTTACTAGTCGATATGGTAATTGGTCGTAATTAAATAATTTTAACAATGCTTTAACTTTTGCTTCATGAACACGTAAAGGCAAAACTTTATGTGTATTGATGTTACACTGAGAGAATTCAAATAAAAAAAAACATTTCACATTGATTTCGAGAAAAATTTTGATAAGAAAACGGAACACTTTGTTGAAGGAAAATTTTTTATTATTGGAAAAAAAATCAGAAAAAATCTTAATTTGATGTAAAAAATTATATGAAGAAAAATTATTTATTATCTGAAAATAAATCAGAAAAATTCATAATATAAAATCTTAATTTAAAATCTCAATATAAAATCAAAAAAAAAAAAATTATTATTTATAATATTTATTTTACATTGATTTCCATAAATATTTTGATAAGAAAAGAAAAACTAATACTTTATTGTTGAAGAAATATTTTTTTTTATGAAAATAAATCAGAAAAATTCTTAATTCAATATAAAACGCAAAAAAAAAGAAATATTATTTAATTTTTATTATGTTCATTTCCACAAGTATTTTCATTAGAAAAGAAAATTTGACACTTTATTGTTGAAGGCAAATTATTTATTATTGTAAAATAAATAAAAAAAAATCCTTAGTTCAATATAAAAAGCAAATAAAAAAACTATTATTTAAATTATTTTTTTTTACATTCATTTCCACAAGTATTTTCATAAGAAAAGAAAAACTGACACTGTATTGTTGAATAAAAATTATTTTTTTTTTAATGAAAATAAATCAGAAAAAATTCTTAATTCTTAATAAAATGTAATAACTAAAAACAAGCATTGTTTTTTTTTATAATATTTACTCTGTAAATGTTTTTTTCACACTATGTACAAATCTATACTAAGCTTTTTAAAACTCAAGTTTCTTTTGTTGCAGTGTATATCGAAGTGAGTAGCAATAAATTTTGTTGAATGTGTTTTGGGAAAGTGGACATGTTCCGCTTATAAGCTCATGTCAGCATTAAAAGTCACTCATCTGGCTGAAACGGAGCCATTCTGCCAGTTAATAGCCAATTGGCATTAAGAATAATTGCAGGCCTAAAAAGGCCATAAACCAAATAAATCGAAGTATTAGATGTGTTGTAGTAGGATTTTATTTGTATGCCCAAGTTCGAGTTTTTACAGCAATTAAATTGCCGGAGGCTCCGTTTTTAAAGCGCATCGAGTTCCCTCTCGTGAAATACTCAACTCATATGCAATTATTGGAAATGTACAAGGAAAGCAATAATAAAATATCTTGTGGAAAAACTCTCGAACAAACCAGACTCAATAAAAACTGGGTCTAGCATATTTCTTTCTACCCTAAACCCATTGAAAATGGCTAAAAATCGATAACAATAAAATCTTGAATTTAGAGAACTTGGAAATTACGTTTGAAATTATATATAATAATGGCAATCTTTGAAATCGAGAGTGAGGAATGAGAACGTGGGCGTTGCATGCAACAATGGCAGAGTGGTGGGGGGAGGGGGAATTAATGCAGCGATGCGATGTGAGGGAAAATCTCTCGAACATTTGAGAGCATGCAACTGTGTGTGCGCGCGTGTGTGTGTGTGTATGTATGTGTGTGTATGTGTGTGTGTGCGTGTGTGTGCTCGGCAGAATAAACTGAAATAAATATATTTTTCTTAATTTTGAAATTTATTAGCAAGTGCTCAAAGAATCTTTATTATAATCTCGCAACTTTTTATAGGTTTAACATTTTTTGGACAAGTAAGCTTAAACATAAACAATAATGCATTTTAGTTATTATATAATGTAATATAAGAAATAAGTGAAATTTGTATTTGATTTTCAAAAAAAAATCTTTCTAAACTTCGAGCTCAAGACAATGGAATAGGAACATAAGGTCACCTAATCCCAAAGCTGTACAAGTTTTCTCTTCCCATTTCCGTTATACAGTTTCAGGGCGTATAAGCACTTTAAGTAGTTTATAGTGGTCGCATACTTCTAATCTGTAAAAGTATGATAATTGAGATGATTAGATTATGATAAATGATTGATTGCATAAGATGCTTACTCAAATCCACAATTCCACAGCCATCTTGTAAATGACTGATGCAACTGAATCAAGTCTTCATCATGTGCGCCAGAGCCAGTTGCTTTGCTTAATTTGATCACTCGGAAGTAATCTTCTTCGCCGGCAATCGCAAATTCATCATATCTCGCATATACGACAGTGCCATTCAAGTATTCCATATGTACACAGAGTTTGTGAGGCTCACTGCTCGTCAGGTTATGGATCTTGTCCACGCCCAAGAAAAAGTTGCCATCGGAACTACCAAAGCCCTTTCGGTATTCATCCCAAGTGCCAGAGGAAGCATCAGGTCTATGGAGTCGCTGCAGGATAAGAATCCAACCAGGAGCTGGAACTTCTTCGCCGCAATAAGAATTCAGATCCTTGACTTTATTTTGCATATCAATTAATTTTTTGCCCTTTTCCGCAGTTAGGTTTTTCAATTTAACTTCTAAATCTTGTATCTTGATGGCATCATTTTCGATTTGTTTTATTGTAAGTTGTTGGTTAGGTATTGAATAGTTTTATTGTGAAAATCTTCAACTACATTCGCGTTTTGTCGGTTCAACTGTTCTTGCAATGCGTTAATTTTTTTGTCATTGTCGAGTAGCATTTGCTTATCATTGTTGTTGTCAAGTTTCGCTTTGAGCTGTTTTACGTAGTCTAGCAATGGTTTCACCAATGAGAATGTAATACAGATAGAGAGGAAACAAGAGTACCCCTCCTTTTAACAGAAGGGAATAAACTTGTGGTTAAGCTCGTGGGGAAATTTCCCTGTCTACTCGTTGGGAATTTGTCGGCCATTATTCTTTTTCGCTTTTGTCTTGATCGCGAAAAGTGCGATGCGTGAGACAACGATTAAGTGTTGCCTTACTTCATTCCTCTTGTTGTTGTCGCAGAACTTGAGTTTCTCATTTTTCGACGTTTAGTTCAATCTGCTTGCCAATGCCTTAGATCGAGGGTATTATGGGAGGGTAGTACAGACTTTATAGTAACTTTGTGCAATTGTATGGCAAAACGTGAGATACTTAAATATGACTTCGAAAATATATATGCGTATGTATATATTGGGACTTAGGTAGATCATTAATAACTTATTGAACAGGTTTAAAATGAATAAATACTAAATTAACACTAACCATAAAATAAACGCATTTTCCATTCAGATAATTAACATGAATTGTCCGTGTATTAAAAATATATATTAATAATTTCATAGAGCTTAATTGCATTTTTTAATAAAGGGTATTAAAACAACATTATGCTCGCAACTTTTTATAGGTTTAACATTTTTTGGACAAGTAAGCTTAAACATAAACAATAATGCATTTTAGTTATTATATAATGTAATATAAGAAATAAGTGAAATTTGTATTTGATTTTCAAAAAAAAATCTTTCTAAACTTCGAGCTCAAGACAATGGAATAGGAACATAAGGTCACCTAATCCCAAAGCTGTACAAGTTTTCTCTTCCCATTTCCGTTATACAGTTTCAGGGCGTATAAGCACTTTAAGTAGTTTATAGTGGTCGCATACTTCTAATCTGTAAAAGTATGATAATTGAGATGATTAGATTATGATAAATGATTGATTGCATAAGATGCTTACTCAAATCCACAATTCCACAGCCATCTTGTAAATGACTGATGCAACTGAATCAAGTCTTCATCATGTGCGCCAGAGCCAGTTGCTTTGCTTAATTTGATCACTCGGAAGTAATCTTCTTCGCCGGCAATCGCAAATTCATCATATCTCGCATATACGACAGTGCCATTCAAGTATTCCATATGTACACAGAGTTTGTGAGGCTCACTGCTCGTCAGGTTATGGATCTTGTCCACGCCCAAGAAAAAGTTGCCATCGGAACTACCAAAGCCCTTTCGGTATTCATCCCAAGTGCCAGAGGAAGCATCAGGTCTATGGAGTCGCTGCAGGATAAGAATCCAACCAGGAGCTGGAACTTCTTCGCCGCAATAAGAATTCAGATCCTTGACTTTATTTTGCATATCAATTAATTTTTTGCCCTTTTCCGCAGTTAGGTTTTTCAATTTAACTTCTAAATCTTGTATCTTGATGGCATCATTTTCGATTTGTTTTATTGTAAGTTGTTGGTTAGGTATTGAATAGTTTTATTGTGAAAATCTTCAACTACATTCGCGTTTTGTCGGTTCAACTGTTCTTGCAATGCGTTAATTTTTTTGTCATTGTCGAGTAGCATTTGCTTATCATTGTTGTTGTCAAGTTTCGCTTTGAGCTGTTTTACGTAGTCTAGCAATGGTTTCACCAATGAGAATGTAATACAGATAGAGAGGAAACAAGAGTACCCCTCCTTTTAACAGAAGGGAATAAACTTGTGGTTAAGCTCGTGGGGAAATTTCCCTGTCTACTCGTTGGGAATTTGTCGGCCATTATTCTTTTTCGCTTTTGTCTTGATCGCGAAAAGTGCGATGCGTGAGACAACGATTAAGTGTTGCCTTACTTCATTCCTCTTGTTGTTGTCGCAGAACTTGAGTTTCTCATTTTTCGACGTTTAGTTCAATCTGCTTGCCAATGCCTTAGATCGAGGGTATTATGGGAGGGTAGTACAGACTTTATAGTAACTTTGTGCAATTGTATGGCAAAACGTGAGATACTTAAATATGACTTCGAAAATATATATGCGTATGTATATATTGGGACTTAGGTAGATCATTAATAACTTATTGAACAGGTTTAAAATGAATAAATACTAAATTAACACTAACCATAAAATAAACGCATTTTCCATTCAGATAATTAACATGAATTGTCCGTGTATTAAAAATATATATTAATAATTTCATAGAGCTTAATTGCATTTTTTAATAAAGGGTATTAAAACAACATTATGCAGCTTGTGCGTTCCAGCAACGACAACCATCACGTGTTGTTGTTGTTCGTATTTTTGCGTTTTGCCTATTGCCGCTGGGCGTACAGAAATGCATATACAAAAAGACGGCGCGAGGCCACATACAGCAGGCCGTCTGCAGACGTTTTGCCAATTCCCGTTAGAATTGTTCATATGCATACACAAAAGACGGACGAATTCGAATATTAAGGCAGGTCCAGAACTTAAAACGCTTACATAAACAGCTCTTAACTAGATTAAACAGGTTAAGTAACAAATAAATGCTTGCAAAACAATTTCTTATGCCACGCTTCAAAATTATATTAATGTTAAATTGACCAACGCAAATTGGAGAGCTTATAAATACGACATTACATAGCTTATAAAGAAAGAAACATTTTAAATGAAAGGTTTAAGTGCTATTTTAATCTTTGTTTTCATATTAGTTGTCAGCCCAACCGAAAATGAAGATCCCAATTCGACCGTTGAATTGCAACGTCACCATCGAAATCGTAGTCCGCAATATAGACACCAACTAGGACATAAGAATTTGCGTCATAAAGAAGAACCGAATCAGGTAGAAGGACGCAGGCTTAGGCCTCCCACGCCTCCCAGGCCTACCAGGCCTCCCAGGCCTACCAGGCCTCCCAGGCCTACAAGGCCTCCCAGGCCTACCAGGCCTCCCAGGCCTACCAGGCCTCCCACGCCTCCCACGCCTCCCTGGCCTACCAGGCCTCCCAGGCCTCCCAGGCCTCCCAGGCCTCCCAGGCCTACCAGGCCTCCCAGGCCTCCCACGCCTCCCAGGCCTACCAGGCCTCCCAGGCCTACCAGGCCTACCAGGCCTACCAGGCCTACCAGGCCTACCAGGCCTACCAAGGCAACTACCAAGTCAACTACCAAGTCAACTACCAAGTCAACTACCAAGTCGACTACCACTACAAAAAAAAAAACTAATCGTCATCGATAGAAAGTGAAAATACTTCAGAATTCAGGCCAACTACTGAAAGAGTCGAGTTAACTACTGAAGAAGTCGAGTCAACTACTGAAACAGAACCCAATTTTTCTGATTCAGATTCCGAGCTCTTATCCCCGGAAACAACAGACAAGTATGTTAAAATATATACATATGTAGATAGATGCATATATCCTTGTTGATAATATTATAGCACTCCACAAGAAGGTTCTTCTGAAATTGTCACTGAGGAGTTTTCAACGCCCGACGAACCTGATCCACAGGGTGCAGATGCTCCCGGAGAGCAAACACTTATAGAAGGGCTTACTAACCTACCATACGTTCCAACAGTCGATTGCTACAGGGAAGAGCTGCAAGAACTACACGATGCCTCGTATGAATTTATTAAGAGCATTAATGAATGTGGTCGAATGACACCTCTAAGTAGAGATCTTCTTATCGAAGTCAGATCGTTGGCCATGAAAAATTTGGAAGAATCGGAATTATTTCTCAATACTTGTAATTCAAATTTGCTTTTTCATCATAGTTGCCTGATTCCACTCATGTCTGCAAGTTTAACGACCGTATTACGTGAGTTTAAAGTATTGGGTATTTTGGGTTTTGTAGAAGACGAAATATTTTCCGTATGCCATAAAAAGATCGTTAAGGAGTATGTCTGTATGGCCATAACTTATCCTTCTGATATAGGAGTTTGCTTCTATATGACCGTAACCTTAAAAAAAAAGAAAAAAGTGTAAGAATGCTATTTTCGGCAGACCACGTATTAAATAAACTTGTAAATCCAAATTATTTTTCATGGTATGACTTTGAATTTGTTTGGTGGCTATATGCTATACTTTTCCGATCTGGCCAATCGGCATTAACTGCACACAACTATTATACTCCTTTTACACATCTTCAATGGGTTTAGTATATAATTATTAGCGTGTGGTTTTTGTTAAACTATTTAAAATTGTTACGCCTCAAATACGGAACATTTAGATCAACTATCCCAACTCCAATTAATTATATTACAATCCATATATATGACGGGTCTACCACCTTAAGAGAATCATTTAAAAATGCAAGTTGTATTTACATTATCGATATACGTGCCTGTGTCGATCTTTGTCCCAACCGAAACAAATCATTTGACTACATCACATCATTATCCGCGACAACATAATTATGGACATCCTGAAGAAATGCAACAATATGATAGCCAAAGTCAACAATTGGAGTTTGATTCCACGTTAGACGATCACATTCCGCAGGGGCGTAGGTTCAAAATGGGGAAACTCAAATTACACAAATCACACAAAAACATCCTTCTGCCTGTTACATACTTTTGCACAAAACCATTATACCCTTTTTAGCCATTTTCAATCTGTTAAGGATATAATAACAACCACGAAAACATCCAAACCAAAGCGACGACTACAAAGAAAGAAAAAAATGCTAGTGGTGACGTTTCACTGAATGTAAATCTGAATAATAATTCTTCCTCAACGGAAAAAAAAACTTCACATGAAAAACAACCAACTGAAACACAAGAAAGGTATGCAATTAAAGAACGTTATTAAAAATCACTTAAATTATTGTAAAATGAAACTTATAAGTTACCTTTCTTTAGCAGTGCAGAGTCCGATTTGTCAGCATTCAAAAAATTAAATGGCATAACTACAGAATGGGAGAGGCCCGCTAAAGAACCAGCAAAGGATATTGAGAGCATGAGCATCAGTGCATTTGCGCATGCCGTGGAACTAGATCCATTACCGAAGGCTGTGAATTGCATTGCTGCCGCATTTACCGAGCTTCTTAAGGATGCATTTGGTGTTCTGACCGCAATTCAACATTGCCCGGCCGACGATGATCACGAACAGGCTACTGTCTTTCTAAAGAATTCGCTTAAGAAAATCACACTCTATATCGCACAGATGGAAGACTCATGTTTTTCGATAGGTTCATGGAGGGATAACTCTTGCTACACACATATGCCCCTAGCAATATATAAAATCTCTCGCATATTGGTAACAATAACGACAGATCTAATGTTTGTGCCAATAAATAACGTGCAGCTTTGCAAAAGTAAAGCTGTTTAAGATTTAATTTGTGGTGCAATAGTCTTTAATGCAAGTATAACTGTATGCTCTTTATTACAGGTATAATATTAATAAGCATGTCTCAAGCATTAAGAAACGGCTCGATTATACATTACATATCATCAGTTGACTTGCCACCAAATTTGGTTACACTAACTTAGGATAAGTGACATATCTGGTTTGATAAACATATTGGGAATTTTCACTCACTGAAAATATTAAAAATGTGAACAATTTTATAATAAAAATGTACAAATGCAGAAGAAAGCTTATCCGAAACCATAAGTATGATATGGATGTTTGATTTTTCAGATCAACTTCATTTAAGGCGAAGATTAAACTTTAATTACGCAGTTACTTGTATAAGATGTGTTTTTAGTTCCAGATATGCTATATTTCCTAGTCCGATCCACTCTTTAACGCAAAATAGTGCCCTTGTTGTATAACTTAACTTTAAAAGATAACACTTGACCGCAACGAAACTTTAAAATGCGCCATAACCAACTAGATTGAATCGGTCTTGCAATAAAAACAAAAGTCTGCCATTCGAACTTGAGTTGCCCTTTAGAAATGAGAGTCCAATTCTTATGCTGGCTTATTTTAATTCGGCAACTCGGAAGCAACATTAGAAAATTGAGTGTTAATACAATAAATAAGTCAACCATTTGTTTATTTAGTCCATTTAAATCGTAGATCACCAAATGACGATGTCCAAAATCCGGGATGGGATTCCTCTCAATCCTCTACTAAAGAGAAGCTTGACAATTTAATTGTGTCGCGTATGAAGTTGCAAATGTGTTTCAGCCCTTTTGCTGCACCTAATATAAAGCCTCTGAAGCAATTCGATCCTTTTATCGATATTAGAATTGTGTTTAAAACATTGACCACTGGATTGTCACTGCATGGTTTTGGACACGTGGAAAGCTTTTCCTCCATTTTGATTTCAATAGTACCTAAGTTTTGGACAGATTTGACAGAAGACGACCCCAAAAACCATCTGGCATCGACCATTTGATACAAACAGCAGGCTACAACATCATTGATATAGTAATTAAAATACTAGCAAGTTTTTTCCTCTCAACTGCATTATTAGATCGGGTTTCTTGAAACGTTTCCCAATACTATTCGATATTTAAACTAAACAACTTTTACACGCTTTAAGCGTTTAAAGTTTCTTAATGCAGTACTTCATGCAACCAATGAGAATGTAATACAGATAGAGTGGAAACAAGAGTACCCCTCTTTTTAACAGAAGGGACTAAACCTGTGGTTAAGCTCGTGGGGAAAATTTCCCTGTTCTACTCGTGGAGAAGTGGTCGGCCATCATTGTTTTTCGCTATTGCTTTGTCGCGAAGAGGACGAAGCATGAGACAACGATTAACTGTTGCCTTACTTCATTCCTCTTGTTGTTGTCGCAGAACTTGAGTTTCTCATTTTTCGACGTTTAGTTCAATCTGCTTGCCAATGCCTTAGATCGAGGGTATTATGGGAGGGTAGTACAGACTTTATAGTAACTTTGTGCAATTGTATGGCAAAACGTGAGATACTTAAATATGACTTCGAAAATATATATGCGTATGTATATATTGGGACTTAGGTAGATCATTAATAACTTATTGAACAGGTTTAAAATGAATAAATACTAAATTAACACTATCCATAAAATAAACGCATTTTCCATTCAGATAATTAACATGAATTGTCCGTGTATTATAAATATATATTAATAATTTCATAGAGCTTAATTGCATTTTTTAATAAAGGGTATTAAAACAACATTATGCAGCTTGTGCGTTCCAGCAACGACAACCATCACGTGTTGTTGTTGTTCGTATTTTTGCGTTTTGCCTATTGCCGCTGGGCGTACAGAAATGCATATACAAAAAGACGGCGCGAGGCCACATACAGCAGGCCGTCTGCAGACGTTTTGCCAATTCCCGTTAGAATTGTTCATATGCATACACAAAAGACGGACGAATTCGAATATTAAGGCAGGTCCAGAACTTAAAACGCTTACATAAACAGCTCTTAACTAGATTAAACAGGTTAAGTAACAAATAAATGCTTGCAAAACAATTTCTTATGCCACGCTTCAAAATTATATTAATGTTAAATTGACCAACGCAAATTGGAGAGCTTATAAATACGACATTACATAGCTTATAAAGAAAGAAACATTTTAAATGAAAGGTTTAAGTGCTATTTTAATCTTTGTTTTCATATTAGTTGTCAGCCCAACCGAAAATGAAGATCCCAATTCGACCGTTGAATTGCAACGTCACCATCGAAATCGTAGTCCGCAATATAGACACCAACTAGGACATACGCTCCATAAGAATTTGCGTCATAAAGAAGAACCGAATCAGGTAGAAGGACGCAGGCCTAGGCCTCCCAGGCCTCCCAGGCCTCCCAGGCCTCCCAGGCCTACCAGGACTCACAAGCCACCTCCCAAGCCAACTACCAAGCCACCTCCCAAGCCAACTACCAAGCCAACTACCAAGCCAACTACCAAGCCAACTACCAAGCCAACTACCAAGCCAACTACCAAGCCACCTCCCAAGCCAACTACCAAGCCACCTCCCAAGCCAACTACCAAGCCAACTACCAAGCCAACTACCAAGTCAACTACCAAGTCAACTACCAAGTCAACTACCAAGTCGACTACCACTACAAAAAAAAAAAACGAAGCGTCATCGATAGAAAATGAAAATTTTTCAGAATTCTGGCCAACCACTGAAAGAGTCGAGCTAACTACTGAAGAAGTCGAGTCAACTACTGAAACAGAACCCAATTTTTCTGATTCAGATTCCGAGCTCTTATCCCCGGAAACAACAGACAAGTATGTTAAAATATATACATATGTAGATAGATGCATATATCCTTTTTGATAATATTATAGCACTCCACAAGAAGGTTCTTCTGAAATTGTCACTGAGGAGTTTTCAACGCCCGACGAACCTGATCCACAGGGTGCAGATGCTCCCGGAAGTGATCATCTTATAGAATGGCTTAATAACCTACCATACGTTCCAACAGTCGATTGCTACAGGGAAGAGCTGCAAGTACTAAACGATGCCTCGTATGCATTTATTACGAGCATTGATGAATGTGGTCGAATGACACGTCTAAGTAGAGATCTTCTTATCGAAGTCAGATCGTTGGCCATAAAAAATTGGGAAGAATCGGAATTATTTCTCAAAACTTGTGAATCAAATTTGCTTTTTCATCATACTTGCCTGATTCCACTCATGTCTGCAAGTTTAACGACCGTATTACGTGAGTTTAAAATATTGGGTATTTTGGGTTTTGTAGAAGACGAAATATTTTCCGTATGCCATAAAAAGATCGTTAAGGAGTATGTCTGTACGGCCATAACTTATCCTGCTGATATAGGAATTTGCTTCCTTATTACCGTAACCACCGGAAAAAAGGAAGGAAAAAAAAAAAAAAGGGTAAGAATGCTATTTTCGGCAGACCACGTATTAAATAAACTTGTAAATCCAAATTATTTTTCATGGTATGACTTTGAATTTGTTTGGTGGCTATATGCTATACTTTTCCGATCTGGCCAATCGGCATTAACTGCACACAACTATTATACTCCTTTTACACATCTTCAATGGGTTTAGTATATAATTATTAGCGTGTGGTTTTTGTTAAACTATTTAAAATTGTTACGCCTCAAATACGGAACATTTAGATCAACTATCCCAACTCCAATTAATTATATTACAATCCATATATATGACGGGTCTACCACCTTAAGAGAATCATTTAAAAATGCAAGTTGTATTTACATTATCGATATACGTGCCTGTGTCGATCTTTGTCCCAACCGAAACAAATCATTTGACTACATCACATCATTATCCGCGACAACATAATTATGGACATCCTGAAGAAATGCAACAATATGATAGCCAAAGTCAACAATTGGAGTTTGATTCCACGTTAGACGATCACATTCCGCAGGGGCGTAGGTTCAAAATGGGGAAACTCAAATTACACAAATCACACAAAAACATCCTTCTGCCTGTTACATACTTTTGCACAAAACCATTATACCCTTTTTAGCCATTTTCAATCTGTTAAGGATATAATAACAACCACGAAAACATCCAAACCAAAGCGACGACTACAAAGAAAGAAAAAAATGCTAGTGGTGACGTTTCACTGAATGTAAATCTGAATAATAATTCTTCCTCAACGGAAAAAAAAACTTCACATGAAAAACAACCAACTGAAACACAAGAAAGGTATGCAATTAAAGAACGTTATTAAAAATCACTTAAATTATTGTAAAATGAAACTTATAAGTTACCTTTCTTTAGCAGTGCAGAGTCCGATTTGTCAGCATTCAAAAAATTAAATGGCATAACTACAGAATGGGAGAGGCCCGCTAAAGAACCAGCAAAGGATATTGAGAGCATGAGCATCAGTGCATTTGCGCATGCCGTGGAACTAGATCCATTACCGAAGGCTGTGAATTGCATTGCTGCCGCATTTACCGAGCTTCTTAAGGATGCATTTGGTGTTCTGACCGCAATTCAACATTGCCCGGCCGACGATGATCACGAACAGGCTACTGTCTTTCTAAAGAATTCGCTTAAGAAAATCACACTCTATATCGCACAGATGGAAGACTCATGTTTTTCGATAGGTTCATGGAGGGATAACTCTTGCTACACACATATGCCCCTAGCAATATATAAAATCTCTCGCATATTGGTAACAATAACGACAGATCTAATGTTTGTGCCAATAAATAACGTGCAGCTTTGCAAAAGTAAAGCTGTTTAAGATTTAATTTGTGGTGCAATAGTCTTTAATGCAAGTATAACTGTATGCTCTTTATTACAGGTATAATATTAATAAGCATGTCTCAAGCATTAAGAAACGGCTCGATTATACATTACATATCATCAGTTGACTTGCCACCAAATTTGGTTACACTAACTTAGGATAAGTGACATATCTGGTTTGATAAACATATTGGGAATTTTCACTCACTGAAAATATTAAAAATGTGAACAATTTTATAATAAAAATGTACAAATGCAGAAGAAAGCTTATCCGAAACCATAAGTATGATATGGATGTTTGATTTTTCAGATCAACTTCATTTAAGGCGAAGATTAAACTTTAATTACGCAGTTACTTGTATAAGATGTGTTTTTAGTTCCAGATATGCTATATTTCCTAGTCCGATCCACTCTTTAACGCAAAATAGTGCCCTTGTTGTATAACTTAACTTTAAAAGATAACACTTGACCGCAACGAAACTTTAAAATGCGCCATAACCAACTAGATTGAATCGGTCTTGCAATAAAAACAAAGTCTGCCATTCGAACTTGAGTTGCCCTTTAGAAATGAGAGTCCAATTCTTATGCTGGCTTATTTTAATTCGGCAACTCGGAAGCAACATTAGAAAATTGAGTGTTAATACAATAAATAAGTCAACCATTTGTTTATTTAGTCCATTTAAATCGTAGATCACCAAATGACGATGTCCAAAATCCGGGATGGGATTCCTCTCAATCCTCTACTAAAGAGAAGCTTGACAATTTAATTGTGTCGCGTATGAAGTTGCAAATGTGTTTCAGCCCTTTTGCTGCACCTAATATAAAGCCTCTGAAGCAATTCGATCCTTTTATCGATATTAGAATTGTGTTTAAAACATTGACCACTGGATTGTCACTGCATGGTTTTGGACACGTGGAAAGCTTTTCCTCCATTTTGATTTCAATAGTACCTAAGTTTTGGACAGATTTGACAGAAGACGACCCCAAAAACCATCTGGCATCGACCATTTGATACAAACAGCAGGCTACAACATCATTGATATAGTAATTAAAATACTAGCAAGTTTTTTCCTCTCAACTGCATTATTAGATCGGGTTTCTTGAAACGTTTCCCAATACTATTCGATATTTAAACTAAACAACTTTTACACGCTTTAAGCGTTTAAAGTTTCTTAATGCAGTACTTCATGCAACGAATTACACAGAGAATAAATAATAATAAATAAATTATAAGAACTTATAATCCATCTCAATAGTTTTCATATATTTGAATGAATTCCTTTCTAATGTTCTAGTTAAGGCTGTCCTTTGGCATTTTATTATACCCTTAACCCATTGAAAATGGGTAAAAAGGGTATAATGGTTTTGTGCAAAAGTATGTTACATTGAGAAGGAAGCATCTCCGACCCCATAAAGTATATATATTCTTGATCAGCATCAACAGCCGAGTCGATATAGCCATGTCCGTCTGTCCGTCCGTATGTATGAATGCGTCGATCTCAGAGACTATAAGAGCTAGAGACTCCAGATTTGGTACATAAGCTCGCCTAATCCCTAGTCGATAACCCTTCCCGTTTTCGATATACACATGTAATCGATAACAACAAAATTTTTAATTTGGAAAACTTTTTTATGCAGTTTGAAAGATTAGACTAAATAATGACAATCTGTCAATCTGTTTATTGAAATCGGTTGAGAAACACTGGAGATATGGAGTATTGAAGTTAAGAAAGTATGCACTATACGCGTATATATAACCATACTCACACATACGTGAAAGCACTGACTGTACGCTTAAAGTATGCGGTACAGGGTATGGTCTAGTCGGGATTTCGCGACTAGAGCCTTCTTACTTGTTTATGATGTGGATGTCGTATGATTTCTTGTTAATGCGTGCCAGCATCGAGCATATATATAAGCGTTGCTGATAATGGTAAGACACTCAGCATCACTGAGGTCGCCTATTTTAGGAAAGTATATATAAAACAGATCAGGGGCTTTTCAAGCGGTGTATCTCTTAAAGCCTGCATTTCGATGATTTAGTCATTTTTTTGTTCCTGTTGAGCGCGTATAAAACAAAATGAACTTAAATTGTAGTATTGTGTTTGTTCTGTTTATATTGACTATAAGTAAATCGTTGGCCGATCAACAGTCTTGTCAAGCGTCCAAGGCATTAGACGAACAATGTGGAAAGTATGCCTATAAGGTTGTGAAACCATTGCTAGACTACGTAAAACAGCTCAAAGCGAAACTTGACAACAACAATGATAAGCAAATAATACTCGACAAAGACAAAAAAATTAACGCATTGCAAGAACAATTGAACAAACAAAGCGCGAATGTAGTTGAAGATTTTCACAATAAAACGATTCAATACCTAACCAACAACTTACAATCAATGAATGAAATTCACGAACTCACGAAACTGAAGTGTACAGAATTACAACAACAACAACAAAAACAAATCGAAAATGATGATATCAAGAACAAAGAGTTAGGAGATAAATTGAAGACTCAAGAAAACCTAACTGCGGAAATGGATGAAAAATTAACTGATATGCAAAATAAAGTCAAGGAGTTTGAGAAGAAATTAAACAAAATTGAAAGAAGACCTCCTTTTGAAGTTACGTATGATCTGAATTCTTATTGCGGCGAAGAAGTTCCAGCTCCTGGTTGGATTCTTATTCTGCAGCGACTCCATAGACCTGAAACATCGAAAGGGCTTTGGTCGTTCCGATGTCGACTTCAGCTTGGGCGTGGAGAAGATCCATTACCTGACGAGCAGTGAGCCTCACAAACTCTGTGTACATATGGAAGACTTTGATGGCACTGTCACATATGCGAGATATGATGAATTTGCGATTTCCGGCGAAGAATATAACTTCCGAGTGATCAAATTAAGCAAAGCAACTGGCAATGCCGCACATGCTGATGAATCGATTCATTTGCAATGGTCATTTTACAATAACTGGATGTGGCTCTGTGTATATCGGTAAGCATCTTATGCTATCAGTCATATATCATAATCTAATCATCTTAATTATCATACTTTTACAGACCATATGAAAAAGAGTGCCCCAACTTGAAACTATATAAAGTCCTTATACGCCCTGTAACTGTATAACGGAAATGTGAAGAGTAACAAACTTGTACTAGGGATTAGGCGACCTTATGTTCCAATTCCATTGTCTCTAGCTCAAAGTTTAGAAAGATTTTTATTTTTTTAACAATTATTTTGTGATGTAGAAAACAAAGTTTTGAAAATCAAATACAAATTTCAATTATTTCTTATATTACATTATATAATAACTTAAATCTTTATTTTATATGTCTAAGTTTGCTTTCTTCCAAAAATGTTAAAACTATAAAAAGTTGCGAGATTATAATAAAGATTCTTTGAGCACTTGTTTGTCGTATGATATTTTTGTTATTTTTCATTGCATGTGCACTATGATATCATTATTTGAATCCGATGTTAAACTATTTGTATGGGCCGTCCATCTGGTATGTCTTTGTTTAAGGCTAATAAATTTCAAAATTAAGAAAAATATATTTATTTCAGTCTATTGTGCCGTCGAGCACACACACGCACACACACAGACACACACACACACACTCGCACACACACACACACATTGTTGTTTGTTGATTTTTTGTTATCATATATATATATATAAGCGTGTCAGCATCGAGCATATAAATATATGCTTTGCTGATAATGTTAAGACACTAAGAATCACTGATCATACGTCATCCACATCTTAAGCAAGTAAGAAGGCTCTAGTCGAGAAATCCCGACTAGAATATACCCTGTACCGCATACTTTAGGCGTACAGTCAGTGCTTGCACGTATGTGTGAGTGTGTGTATGTGTACGCGTATAGTACATACTCCAGATGTGGAACACAAGCTCGCCTTATCCCTAGGCAGTACAAGTTTGCTTCAAATGTTCGATAACTTTACCCGTTTCCGATATACACATGTGATCGATAACAACAAAACTTTGAATTTGGAAATGAAGTTTGAAACTATAGACGAAATAATGCAAATCTGTGAAATTAGTAGCGAAATCGGTTCAGAAACACCGGAGATATAGAATGTTGAAGCTAAGTCGAAGTATGCAGTAAGCACGTACACACACATACTTGCAAGTATAGGGTTCCAGGGTATCGTCGAGTCGGAGTTTCTCGTCTAGAGCCTACTTAGATGTTTAAGGAGGAGAAAGGGATTTCATCAGACGCATGGAAAGGTCTCAATTACAATTACAATGGGCGAAAGGGAAAGGAAATCAGGAAACGGAACAGTGGAACAGTGGAAAATGTGTGTGTGTGTGTGGGGGGGGGGGGGGGAACGGAGCGCGCCGCAGGGGAACAATTAAAAAACGTAACGTGATCAAAATTTGGAATTTTCCCTTCGGATGCTTTTTGCTATAAAATTAGACAAAGTGCCACCAAGCAACGAGGCCTAGGCACAAAAATGTACGCTCTCCAAAAAGATGATGAAGAAGAAGAAGAACTCATAAAATGTGAAAAACTGCGCCCAAAGTTCGTAAAATTTTAATGAGTTTTGGCATCGTTTGGTTTCTTTTGTTTCGCATCCTGCTGTGCTTCTTCTTTTTACGCTCCATTGACGCCAAGGAGCAAAATTTATATATAATGAATAAATGCGTTAACAAAATTAAAGAAATTCGGAAGCGTTTTTCTTTTGCGCACAATTATCAAAATATATGCGTCGGTGCGCGGGGAGCGGGGGAGCGCGGGAAGCGTATGGAAAATGAAGCGGAAAATTTTGCTTTTCCTTTGCGTTGCATGCGTGAAATTTTAATGAATTTTCGCTTAAGGTTGTCGAGCTAGGTGTGTTGCGGGGTCACATTTAATATTTAATTATGTATGTCGAGGTGGAAAAATGTAAAAACAAAAAAAAATATATAAAGAAAAGTTATCCTTGATTGAGGTATTAAAGTGCGAAGGAAAGGCAACAATCTTAACGCAAGATTATTTTTAGATATTTAAGACGTTTATTTCTCCAAAATAAAAAACATTTAGCTTTACATTTTTTGTGCGTCTTATTATTGCTTATTCTTTGTTTCCTTCTTGATTTTGGGGCCCGAATTAAAATTTCCTAATTACAATTTCCCCTTTTAACCAGAACTTAAGCCATTTCCCATTTAGCCAAGACCCAAACCATTTGATTACTGTGACAAATCGTTGATTGAACCCAATTATGCTTGCCCAAAGGAAAAGTGATATTTAAGAGATGAAATTTGAATGCATTCAGATCAGATATACCCCTATATATTTTCTTAAAGCTTCAGATATCTTCCCATGTGTGTAGCTGGTTGAGGAAGCTAAAAATGAAAGCAGGTAAGTAGGAAACTAAAATGCCGGCATTTAACAAGCGGGAAGAGGGGTGCAAGCGGGGGTAGATCGCCCTCATCAAGTGTCAAGTGCATAATTTGCCACTGAAAAGTGTTTTTTATTCCATCTCTCTCCATCTTCGCCCCGACAAAAGGGAACCGACGCAAAGCTCAAACAACAGCAATGGTCAAAAGGTAAGGGTTCGACCCTTGTACCGATGATGATGATGATAATTTGCGGGGAAAGGGGTGTGGGTTCTAAACACAATGACTGTGGACTCCGCATCGACCTTTTGCCTACCGGTTGGGACAGGAAGGAAAAGGTGTGGGGGCGGGAAGGGGAAAGCAAAGAGAAAGTGGCCCTGGACAGACAAATAGAGCAGAGCCGAACCGAACAAATGAGCTGCAAGCAAAGCGACCAAAAGGCTAAAAGACAAAAGGTTAATTACAACAACAACAACAGCAGCAACATGACAGGTAACAACAACAACAACGACGACCACAATAACAGCAATCATGAAATGATCAAATTAATAAAGAGCTGCAGACAATCAAACAACAACAAGGGAGAGAGAGCAAAAGAGCGAACGAGAGAGGAGAGTGAGAGATGGTGAAAAAAGCAACAACAAGGGAGAAAGCAAAAGAGCCAAAGAGAGAGAGAGAGAGGGAAGGAGAGTGAGAGTGAGAGAAGGAAAGACATAGGGGAAAAAAAAAGAAAACAAATGTGCACACGAAGGAGAGGGAAAGTGAAAGGGGGTGGGGTGTGTGTATGTGTGTGTGTGTGTGTGTGTGTGTGGTGTGTTTTTCGAGGTGACTGCATGGAAATGGAAACACACATAAATTTAATTTATTTGCGTGTAATAAACCACAAACAAAAACTCATGAGTACCGAATGAACAACCAACACCGACGCCTACCCCGCCCCTCCCCTCACTCAACCCCCCTCGGACCAATCAGTTAGACAGCTACAATTTTGGCCAGCTGCCGTCACTACACCCCCCCTTTCTCGGGTGGAAAATTGTGAATGAGTGGAGATGAGAACGATTAAACGTCAGCTGTTTGGCGCACAACGAATTTTCAATACCCTTCACATCAATTTTCATCTAAAATATTTTTTTTAAATAATGAAAACAATAATTATGCTAAGAATTCAGATTACAATTTAACTAATATTGTCTTATGAATTTTTGAAACATGTTTGTACAAGATATCTAACTGTACATCTAGTTTTCTTAAATATTTGTCGAAAACTAACAAAAAAAATGCAATCGATCATTTATCGATAAATCGATTAAGTTCATCTCCATAGATATAAACACTTTTAAAACTCAAAAACTCATCTGCTTCATAATCTTTCACTAAGCACAACAAAATGATAGTACCCTTAAGCAAAATTACACACACACACACATACAGAAATAATAATAACAGAAAACATTTGATTGTGAAAATTAAAAAGATGATTTCTCACACGCTCGACGATTCTAATCATCGCCATTCCCACCATCATCGTCACAATCATCGTCATAATCATCGGCATCATTATCATCATCAGTTAAAGGCACCAAAAATAAAAACCACGAAGGAACAACGCTAATGGCTATGGGAACAGGATGGAGATGAATATGCCATTTGGGAAGGGGCTGGCAATGGTGGAAGTGGAGGGGGAGGTGGGAAGATGGCGATGAGTTTGCAACTGGCAACTGACTGATGATGCTGACACGCCACAGTGGGCCACTTATGCGACTTAGGATCCTGCCTTAAGCTAGCTTATATAAGAAAAACAAGAATTGAATATATATAAAAATAAAACTTTAAAAAAATCAATAGAAATAAATAATTTTAAAACTTTGCTAGCTTTTCACTCTCAACATAATTGTTAAAAAATGTTGGAAAAATATTTAAAAAATATATAAAGTCATATATAATAACTGTAAACATGCGTCTAACAACTTGCATTCAAATTATTTTGATTTCACTTTTAGTTTCGATTTGAAAGATACCCAAAATGTTGCCGATCGAAATAAGCTGTGAGCCACTGTGCAAATACAGTTAACTCCCACCTTTAATATATATGTATATATATATATATGCACATTGTATATATATAAAGATGCATGACATATATGCTTATCCTGGCTGTATCCCATGGCAACTGTAGCTGGATGAAGATGGCTGCCGCCGCGTGTTTCTTCTTGTTGTTGCTGTTTGTGCAGCGTCGGGCGCCGTTGCATGTTGACACATAGACAAAAACAACAAACATTTTGCAGCAGCAGTGGCAGCTACCCGGAGAGCACCCTATTAATGCTTATTACACAACCCAACAACAAAGAGCACAGCCTCGCACCCCGTTCGTGTCCTTTGAGTGCGCGTGATTGCGTGCTCTGACTACTACAGTGAACACTCGCACTCATGCACCCATGCAACCAACCGAACTGCTGCTGCTGCTGCATTCAAGTGTTGAGCGTGTCGAGCAAATTCTTGTTTACCGTTCTTTCAATTGTTTTCGCCGTCATTATTATCGCTGCTGTTGTTGTTGTTGTTGTTGCTCTTGTTTAATATTACATGACCAGCGGGCGCAGGAGAAGGAGAAGCTGCAGCCGCCATTGCATTGCTTGTCGTCCTTCTTGGCAGCTTGTTAAGCGCTCAAGTGCTGTGGCAAATTCGTTTTGAGCCCTCCGCCTCCGCCTCCGCACCCTTCACTTCATATACAAAACTCCTCGTGTCCAACCCGAAACGGAGCTCACCTCGACAACGCCACCCACACTCCCAGGAGCCAAACATTGTTGTTGTTGTTGTTTATTGCACTCAGTCGCAGTCTCAGTATGTGACCCCAACCAGCTAACAGCAACGACCTTTGCTGCTCTCCCAAGCACTCAAGAATTGCACACAAAAAAACATAGAAGGAGAAAAAAGAATAGAAGAAAACAGACTGGAAAGAAACCGAATAGAACGGAGCTCAGAGCCCAGCCAAAGCATGAAAGACAAACAAAGGAAAAACAGGTATGCATGAAGGTGTATACAGCAAGTCGACGAGTGCATACTCTAACAAAGTGGGAAATCTAAAGTTTATGATGATTCAAAATCTACCATGCAAATCGGATATATATTTTTGAGAATAATTTCTTATAGAACTCATATAGGTTAACGAAATGGAGAGTTAAAAATTGTAAGACTATATTTTTGAAAGCTTAAGAGACGGAAATCTTACTAGTTTAGTTTTATAAAGTAAACTATAAATTAACTTTATTTCCAAAAAGTTGCATTTTCACAGCTTTGTCTTATAATTAAGATTCTTATTGGTTAAAGTACATCTTTTAATTCATGGGATAAATCTTAAAAATAATTGCTTCTTATGCAACATGTACATTTAAATGATTAAACGTAATTTATAAACTCTGCCAAAGATTCAAAACATGGAAAAATAAAAACAAAAACAAAAACGCGAAATAGTTTTCATTTATTTTTATTTTTTTTTTATAAATTGATTATACGAACTTAATTGAAATTGATTATTTTCATATTTTTGTTCATTTTCCTACATGCGTTACACATTTGATTGAAAAAACTATAACATCCTCGGTTAGAGTATTAAAATGTGAAAATGACAATGTAATTTGTACTGCAGCCCCATCTGCAGTGGGCGATTTGTCAGCTCTTTGTATATGTATATGTAACTTACCCCCCACTAAGATATGCTCTCTGCTTCTTATATAGACATTACATACATTATAAAGAATTCAGTACATATTTATTTGTTTTAGCAGTTGGATAGCGTCCGTTTGTTAAGTAATGGAATACTTCGTATAAAGTCGATAAGAAAATTTTACTGCGTTTAACTATTTAGTTAAGAAGAAACGTAAGTTCAAGAAATCTTGATTATGATGATTTAACCATAAAAGAGATTTTTTTCAAGTTTCTCAAAAACATTTCTTGAAGAACAAACAAAAATATATGTTAAGAACTTAATTTGAAAAACGAAATTGCTTCGGAAATCATTAAGTGTACAAACCATTTAGATATTTCTTAAATATCGTAAGGCAAAATATACAATTTTCAACAACTGAATGCCAAAAAAAAGTGAGAAAATATGTCACCTGCTGTTAATGTTTGAATGAAATGAACGTGAAACTGCGCAAATTGGACTCGAAAAAAGAACAAAAACCTTACGTAATTACGTAAAAAGTGTGCGGAGGGGGGGGGGGGGGGGGCTGGGCAGGCGGGAGAGGGGAAGGCAGGTAAAAGGCAAGTTTGCCACAAAATTGCCAGAGTTATTATGTTTTAGTTTTACTTTTTGTGGCAATTAAGTGCAAGGATCAAGATTTAGCTTCAGTTGGCCATTTAGTTAGCAGTGTTCGTAGTTAGAAAGAGAATGGGAGAGAGCGAGAGCGAGAGAGAGTGAGAGAGCGCGTGTAATAAATTAAATAAGGCTAATGCTCACCAACTGTCAAGTGCAGTTAGACAAGCACAGCAAAAATAAAGCAACAAAAACTAAACATACACACACACACACAAACATGCAAACAGCAAGAACAAAAAAAACACAATCGACAGCAATAACAACAACAACAACAACAATGTACAAATGTGACACTTGACGCTAAAAGTAAACGCTGGCAACGCCATTAGGCGCAACTTGGCCTGCAGCAATGAACACCTAACCTCCATTTCCATATCCATCACACACACATGCACATACACAGCCAAAAGGCAACAACTAGAAAAACAACAACAACAACAATGTAGAGTCCAAGAAACAACTTTGAGCATTTTCGACAAAAACATGTCACACATATTCATATGGGCAACGCTTAACGCCCCCGATTCCATCTATACCCCCTCTAACTAAACAGCAATAGCCAAAGCACAGTGGTACAAATTATATGAACATTGGGAAGATACAGCAAGCATGTAAGAAAGTTGATGTGTTATTAGCAATTGATCGGATGGAACAGAAGTAAGATTTTGAAGATTCACTTCTTCTGCAACATGTTGTAAAATTATTTCAAAATTAATAATGTAAACTTATATTTGATTAAATTCAAAGTAAACGTTATAATGTTCACTGTTGCTCAAACATGACATGCACATCAACATTTTTTGTAAGTTGTGTGCCACTGTGCGGCACTTGACACCGTCGCCTTCATCACCAACACACCATCCACAACGACGACGACGACAACAACAACAACAACGGGGCCTAGCAACGGCAACGCAGTCGCAACGCTTAGGTAGTGTAACTCGTAACACACATCTTGGGTACCGATGCCTCCTCCCTCTCTCTCTCTGTCTTTCTCATTGCTCCTACTGCTGCTTCTGCTTAGTTCCCTCATCCCGTTACGTCCACACATCGATCGAAATCGAACCACACGACGCCGCCTCGCTTCGCCTCGCCTCGCCACGCCTCGCCGCTGCCATCATGCGGCGCTTCAATCAGCTGTCAAATGAAAATGTCAAAATATCAAGAGTGAAAAAGGCAAAGTAAACTTAGGCCCGGTCCGGGAACCAAAAACCCGAAGACCATTATTGTATTTCTTTTGGCCGTAGCCAGCCTTTTAAGAGGTCTTCGCGTTGTTGTTATTATTATTTGTTGTTGTTGTTGTTGTGCTTGTGTGTATAGCTTGCTGATGGTTCGGTCCGTTGATTCGTTAGTTTTGTTAGTTCGTCATGCAAACAGTCCGTCAGTCAGTCAGTTCGCCCGTCCGTCAGTCGACAATGTTTGCTTCTAAGTGGCCCTAAAACACAACAAAAATTGGAAAAAGAAAAAGGCAAAATAAAAACTGAAAAAAGAAAAAAAAATATCTAAAATAAAACTCAAAATGCATACAGGCCGTAAAACAAAAGGAATAAACAAAAAAAAAACGCAGAAATTTATACATACATACACATACATATAAAAATAGCCATAATATGAGAAAGAACCATCTTTTGGATATAACAAGTTCAACAAAGACATTTAGAGAATCATAAGAAATGCCCAAAAATAATAATAATAATACCTAAATTTTGATAAGCATTTTGAATGACAGAACTGTAATTTTTATAGTTTCTTAGTTCGTATAGGCTTTAGTTCGTATTTGAGACCAAAAGTAAATCAAGTAAATGAATATTGGCGCAACCAAGAACAAAACTAGTTTTACCTCACTGCAAGTGTGACCAAATCAAGCAAAGTAATAAGGGCACAAAAGGAGGGCAATAACAGGTGAGGGGTTAAATATAGATAAAGTGATATAATTGTTATAAAAGTGTAATACACAATACATATTTCAGTTTGCTTATGCTTATATGTATATCTTACAATCGTTACTATATTTTTGCTATAAAAAGATGTTTGTACATACCGTATCAGTAGCTATAAAAACTCCTTTTATCTTAGTTTCTTTTTATATTTTCCTCTTTAAAATATGTTCACCACTTTTCTTATGGATCCATGGTACACGAATTTCCCCTTTTGCAGTCTAGCAGAATAAGGTTTCATTTATGGAAACTCTTTATGAGTACAGATCCCAACCAGGTTTCCATCAATTGAATTGTTTCGTCTCGTTTCGCTTTATGGGTTTCTCACTTCTTTTTTTTATGCCTCTTCCTTAATTTTGTACACCTTTTCACTATGGATTTTTTATATACATTTTTTCTTTCTTTGATTGGCAGCGTCACAAATCAATAGCATTGAGAAACGCACGAATGAACCAACGCACAAGATACCATAAAAAAATACTCAAATGTGCACTTGTGTGTGTGTGTTTGTTTGTCATTGTGTAAATATGTTTTTTGTATGAATGTAATGCCATATATTGTACAACCAATATTTTCGGGGCTCTTACGGCTGTTTGTTATTTTGATACGTACATATGTATATGTTTTTTGAATCAGCTTCTTCGGTTTTTTTTTTTGTTTATTACATATAGTCAACTCGATTTTATTTACTTTTGTTTTATGTTATTGTTGTTGTTGTGTGGGTGTTGCTCGTGCGCTTAACGGGTTTTCATGGCTTTATCGGTTACCGCTCTTTTACGACTTTTATTATTATTATTAATGCATGTATTTTCCATATTCGTGCCACGATCTATTTTTGGCTCAAGCCACAAAAACAGCTCTAAAAGAACTAATTTGAATTTTGTTACGATCTTGTATTCATACATCGAAACTTATGCATATCACATCAATATCGTAATCAAATTTGTACCTTCAACTTGGGCAATGCCTTATAAACGCCCATATCAGATGTCATCAAAGATTTTTAACATTTATCACTTTTCTGCGACACATTTAAATACACATACAATATTGTTTTTATGTTACCAATTTGGCAAATGCTATTAATTTGTTTTTTTTTTTTTATATATATGTACAACCTTTGTTTTACATGCTATACGATCCGGTAGCTCTGGCTGTGCTTGTTATCGAGTTGCAATAATTTCGATTACTTTGCTTTGTTTGCTTGCATGCATGTGTGTATTCGCATTGCGTTTCATATTTACATATGTACATACACACATACATACATACTCAATAAATTTGGTCAGTTTAATCACTGCAATGTCGCCGCTTTGCATTACTTTTTTGCAATTTCCGTATTGGAAATGAATTTCCACCCGTCTGCGAATATTTCGAATTTAAAAACAATTTAATGTACTTCCGTGCGACCTTTGCTGAATTTTATTAAACAACCAGAAGTCAAAGCTGCTGATGATGCTCAAATTTGTAGAGAGTTGGGCAAAAAAGGGCAAGAAGAAGAGCGATGGCAAATAGTGGCAACTCATGGCGCAATCGTCAATTATGGGCCGACAAGAAATAATGGCAAAAGGAACCGAACAAAAAAAAAAGGAAGCGACGAAAGCGGAAAAAATATTGTGTTCGATAATCAAACCGAAAATGTGCACAGCTTGAGTCAAAATAAAGGCAAACAATGCGCGAGGAACAGGGGCAGAAAAACCTGGAAAAAAAGCAAGCCAAGAAAAATAGAAATAATGGGATGGGAACGGGGCAAGGGCAGGGACTTTTAAACAGCAGGATATGCGTACAATTTTTGGCAATTTGCCACCCGCTTCCGCACGCGTCGCTGCTGTCCAGGCCAGGCCCATAATTAAATTACATACAACAAACACACTGGAACACACATTTACAGTTTGGTCGCACGTGTGTTTGTGTGTGTGTGTTTCCGAGCGCCTGCTGACTTGCTTTTCTTTTGTGCGCCCCGTTTCTCTTATTTTCAAGGCCTGCACTCCTTCCACTTTATTCCTCGATCCCTGTCTCTTACCCCTTCTCCAACACATCCGGAGCAGCAGAAGCAGCAAAATTGCCGAACCGACCGTCCGACGACGACGGCGAGGCAAAAGAAAACGAACTTGGATATGGATACGATTTTTGACTTGGCGCCGTGTGTGTAAATGTAAAATATGTAATCACCGACATGTTGTTTTTGTAATTTAAGTAATTACGTTTTTTATTTGCAGCAAACACAGACACACATACACATACATAGATGGATGCTCATGAGTAAGCGTGTTGTGTGTGTGTGTGTGGTATTTTGTTTACAAATGCAGGACCATACACAAATGCATTTTTTCTTTTTCATACACCGTTTGTGATTTCCAGTGCGTGGAATTTAGAAGTGTCTGGAAGACTAGTGGAATAACTATGGCAACTATAACTACGAAAATGATAAAAACGGAATATTCATAAGGTACATATGCAGGAAATTAAATATTCATACAACAGATAACTAAAATATATATTTATTTCCTAACCATTCGTTCCCTAAGTTATGAATGTGGATTTTTCGAGAAACGGCTGGAAATTTTTTGAAGGCAGCTGAGAGCTGTGTGAGTTAATCGTATTTGGCACCACCCCGATTTATGAATGTATTTGGGTTTTTGTGACCTTGAAAAGAAAAGAGTCATCAGCAGTTGGCAGGAATCATCATCGTCATCATCATCATCATCATCGTCATCAAGCTGAGCAGCCCGGATTCCGATTACGAATGCGCCGCGCGTGACTTCCAGTTAAGACCTAATTATGTCAGTTACTCCTCAAACCGAGTCACGCGGACTGGCAAAGCCTGTATGAAGGGCTAGGTGAGGAGTACGGGAATGAGTGTGTAGTGGATCTAAATATAAGTGAGAGCGATGCGTGCCGGGCACACGTTTCATCAGGGGATGAAACAATCACGTTGATGTTGATGACGCAAAATACAACAACCGAAAGAAAAGATTTGCAACCGAAAAATGACACACACAAAAACTCGCTAAAAATGGAAGGATGCAGCTCAACCACAAAAGCATACACACACACACACACACACACGCACGCACATACAATGTGTCCTTGTGTCAATCGTCAAGTGAGGGTTGTTTGCCGCCTGCCACCCATTTGCCTTCAGCTGGCATTCACCAGGCGGCCGGCTCGTCATTCATTTCGCTTAAACAGATTTTTCAGCTATTTTAACGATGCGATTTTTCTGCAACAACCCCCAATATGCACAACTGTCAGTCAGTCAGTCAGTGAGTCAGTGTGGTAAAAACGAAAAGCAAAGGCAGAGGTAGAGGCAGAGGCAACCAGCCCACTCACCCAGTTACGAGTGTTTTTAGTTCTTCAAACTGCTGCTGCTGCTGCTGCTGCTTGCTCGCTGCAGCCTCCTTTTGTGCTTAGCAACAAAGCGATCAAATTTGCGCCCTATTGCAATAGGTAAAATAATTTCCCTCTCTCTGTCTCTCTTCAGTTCGTCATCTGGCAAAGTGGCACCCCCGTGTTGATATCAACAACAGCAACCCCCAAAATGTTGTTAGCTGCTGCTGCTGTTGCTGTTGCTAACTGCGCACTAAGCAAAGTGCGTTGTTATTGTTGTTGCTGCAGCGGCAGCTTATGGAAAATTCCATGCATTTCTCTACCTACAAATTATACCTTTATATATGTACCTAACTGTATACGTACATAAATGTACGTATGCATGTAAAAGTCTTATGAATATTGTACTTGTAATGAATATTCTCAGCTGAAGTTTGTGTTTCAAAGTTGAGTTGTTATTTTAACAACGAAGAAGGAAAATGTATTTTGTTTAGTTACATACATATGTATGTATGTAGTTCCAAGAAAGTTCCGTTATACTCTTTATGTGTAATGTATTTTTTTTTAATAATGTAAACTTTTTTCTGGACAAAGTTAAGATTAAGAACTTGAACTCAGTCACACGATTTAAAATGTAATTAATGTTAAATACTTGAAAACCTTTTAAACTGTAACAAGTGAATAATCGTAGAATCCCAGAAAACTTTTAATCATTTTAAATAATGCTAAAAAGTAAATAAAACTAACTTTCTTACACTTTTGAAGACATATACGCAGTCAAACGATTACGTTAGAACTAAGAAACTTTTCACATTATACATTTCCTTTCATTACTGGTATAAATAATACGGCCATAACAAATAATCCGACACACATTCAACCGAATCAAATTAGCTACGTTAAGTACTTTCCAAGCGTATTAGCTACAAATGTCAGGCAACAAAACCAATTAAATATATACATACACAAATTGTAACAAGAATAAAATCCTATTGCAAGCTTTTCATTTTTCTTTCGCATACTTAAGTATATTGTACTTAAGTTTGTACTTACATATGTGGTACTTTTTTAAGTTCCTAGTGACGACTCTTTTTTTTTCATAGGCAAAACAGCACCACAGAGGAGCTTTTGGTTTGGCTCCTAGAGGCCCTTCAGGCAGTCCCGTTGCTTTTAAGTCTTTCCACCGAGTCTTCATTACTTTCAACTGCCGGCTGATTATAAAATGCTGCGTTGCTGTGGGAGCCTCGACTCTGGACTCCTGACTCCTACATTTCCACAGACTCCTCTCGTCTCGTCTCGTCTCGACTTGTCTCGTTTTTCATAATCATCTTAATAATTTCACAACTCATGTCTTTATTACATTTTCTGTCTTGGCGTTCTTTCTTCTTACTACTACTGGCAGGCATTATAATTCTCTTGCTCTCCATGGAATTTTTTAATTTAGACAGAGCCAAAGTATCTCATACATTACAAAACTGAAATGTATCTCATGCGTGGGCGTTGCATGCTGTCGTCGTGTGCCCCTTTCCACCACTCCTCGGCTCTCTCTCACTCCTTCTCTCTATCTCTCTCCCTCTCTCTCTCTTACCTTGCCCCTTTTGCTTATGGGTTTCGCTGATTGTGCGTGGCGCTTGAGCTGTGCCGCATTTCATCAAAGATTTTTCCATTTCCTTTGGGGCGGCGCTTTCTGCCGTTTCTCTGTCTCGGCTTGTAATTTAATCTCATGGCGCTTTGCATTTCAGACATTTTTATTAAAAGAAATAACTTTATTTAACAAGTACACTTCCAGTAGTAGTTCCAGTCCGTGACATTTCCAAGTCCTGGCCGTAAACGTGGGAAAGGGTTTCCTTGCTCGACCTGTTACCCAAAATTGGTTAATCGGTTACTTCTTGCCACGCACATCCATCATCTTGGCCATTCAATCATCAGTAAAATGGAAAAGGAAAACGGGCCATATGTGCATTCCTCCCGAGTACTGTGTAATTTCAAGCATGAAATCACTGCTAAATCTTATAATAGAACCAGTCCTGACAGGTAGTCAACGAAATTTAAGGGATTTTTTTTTTTCAAGAAATCTTTATCATTCATCAAATTTCAGTGCGATCCCTAACAATTATTTTATTTTTTTTTTTTTATTATTATTATTATTTGCCGATATTCAGGAATCTTCGCATGAACACAAAGCTGCTTGCGCTGATATCTGGCAACACTGTCAGTTATCGATAACGCAAAGTTGCTTACGTACTCATTTTGGTCCATTAACAGTTATTTTCGCAATGTGAAACAATATACATATGTAAAAATAAATACAATTTAAAACAAATAATTCGAGTTTGGTTAACTTTTTGTAAGTTGCAATGAATAAAGTTTGAATTAAAACCAAAGACGGTATAAAGAATTGAAAACAAAGCAACTAAAAACTGAGAAAAGCATAAACAATCTTTCAGAAATGCCTCTGAGCTCGCCAGTAACCACAATGAGTACATTAGAGCTGGAGAAAAATCCATCGACGAGTTGCACTGCCTCCGCATTTTGGGCATTCGATGATGAGGAGGAAATAGTGGAGGCAAGCGGGGGAGACATGCTCTTGAGTGTCGACGAATTAGCACCGCTTCTAAGCGATGAAGATGACGATGACGATGAAGGGATCGAGTTGGATCCAATGGAAGCTAAAAGTGTTCCTCAGGAAGAATCCTCGTTTATGCGATTCCACGACGAAGGACCGCCAAATCCATTTCCTTCAATTGGCATTGAACTGGATGATGCAATACCTGAATGGGCGCTGTCAGCTGCCGTTTTCAGTGTGGACAAGCCCAGGGAAGCGGTGTCCCTGGGCGTTGAGTTACCTCCAATAACGGCATACTATACGGTTGGTACTCTGCTCAAGCTTTTCGTAATCGAGGTCTATAGTCCGTTTCAGTTTTGGTTTCACATAACCAACATCGAGTTCAACTTAAACTCGCTGATCCCACCGATGCATACGTTCTATAGCGCGGAGGCCAAAAAGCGGCAATGGCGATTGACACCATACTTTATGCAGCCAGGATTTCTGTGTGTGGTATACCATGAGCACATCTGGCGTCGTGGAAGGATTGTCCAGGAGCCAGCTGACAATGCAGCGACTTTGGCCATTTATCTGGTAGACTATGCCCAATGTGTGGATGTTGATCGCAAAGATATTTACTTTATGAACAAGTGTTTTGCCTCACAGCCGGCGCTGGCTGTTCGTGGAACGCTTACCGATGTCTATCCACTAAGTTCCCGCTGGCCCACCGACGTGTCCTTGGCGTTTGAGACGCTGGTGTTTGAGCACGAACTGCCCGCCCTCATCAAAGATGTCGATCTTGACAGCGGCATAATGTTCGTCAATGTGTACATCGACAACGAGACGGAGGTTAGTGTCAGCGATATCTTGATAGATGCAAAGTTGGCTGGACACAGTCAAAACTATAGCTACAACTTAATCGTTGCCAATTGTGGTCGTCGCTTGCGCTATTTGCGCGAACGTTTGCCCACCTTTGAGATGCTGGAGACGCGGCAGTTTGCATTTGATATGCCTTACTTGGAGGACAAACTGGATGAAATCATCTATTCGCATGCGTTCTTCAAGGACTTTCAGCCGCCAAAGTTGTCAAATCCGTTTCTGCAAGGCCTCGAGCTGACCTTAGCCAATTGGCTGACGAAATACGAGCGCGAGGAGCGTCAATGGCACAAGCTGATGCAGGAAAAGCAAACTAAGCTACAGATAAAGGAGTAGAAACGAGATCTAATGATACATATATATAAGTATATACATTAAACATATATATTATATATACTATACATATATATTATTGTATGCCTTCTGGAGATGAACCGGTTTTTGTCAAATTTTACAAAATTGTATACAAAAAATATTTCAATTTATATGTAACTTTTTTTTTAGACCCAAACGCTTTTGACCTTAAATTATAGCTTATAATTTTGAATAACTTTTGAATCATTTTAAGGTTTTTTGATTGACTATGATTATCGATATATGTACTCCTTCCTCACATCATACATATATATTGTATGCCATTATGTAATTAATTTCAAATTTATACTGATGTAAGATTAAAAAAATCTCATTTTTCCATTTTAAGAATACTTTACTAGTTATAAATATTCATTTGTGCAGGCCAGGCATGAAACCATAATGTATGACAAGCAGCACCTATTTATTATATATGGATGTATGTATGTTTCATGCATATGTAGTTTTATGTTCATGTTTATTTGTGTCCTATTAGAGACCAATATATATATGACACGATCTCTCTACCCCACACGCTTTCGTCGATGCTTAATTATAGAATGGCCTTTTCAACACAAAAATCTCTGTATGTTTGTGTGTGTGTGTGTGTGTGTGTGTGTGTGTATGTGTGTGTGTATGGAACAGGTTCCATGCCTCGCATTTCCGATCATGCTGGCACATCCTGAGGGCAACTGTGCCACATGTGCCGCACTTTGCCCAAAACCCGAAACAAATTTTAATGCCTGGCCCAAAAATATATATATACACGTGTGTGTGTGTGTTGTGTGTGTGTTTATGTGTTTCAAGGTCCGTTGAAGGCATCGTCGACTCTGGATGCCTGCAGCTGCATCAAATTTGTAATTAGGCAGCGCAAGACGTCGACTCCGCTGCTGATTTAGTGCCCACTTTCTCAATGTCGCCCGATACACTAAAAGGGAACGTATCGAGCAGGTTCCCAAAACCGTTTCCAGGCTGTTTTTGAGGGTTTGTTTGTCTCCTAAGCGAAAACTAATAATCATAAACAATTTTATATCACTCCAAATTAACACAAATGCAAAAAAAAAAAAAAAACAAATTTTATTAATGCAAGAGTCATAAAAACCCGTCAAAGTCAGCACGAAAACGGACGCTATAAAGTCAAAGGATAGAGTTAAAAAAAAAACCGAAATAATCGTATTTGGGGAAGAGCGAAGATAAATTCTTATTGAAAAATAATATAAATGAAATTTGTGGACAAATTATTTGCAGATACAACGAGTTTAAAAATCATGCTACACCCCACAAAAGTTTCAAACATAAAACATTTCTAAAAAAAAAAGGTCAAAAATTATAATTTGTTCTACCCAAAAATATTTATAATTCCACATAAGTTTCAAACATAAAACCTTTCTGAAAAAATCCTAAAAATTATAATTTGGTTTACCCAAAAAGTTTCTTAATTCCACAAAAGTTTCAAACGTAAGAACTATTTTAAAAAAATCTTTAAAAATATAATTTGGTCTACCCAAAAATATTCTTAATTCCACATAAGTTTCAAACATAAAACCTTTCATAAAAATTATAATTTGGTCTACCCAAAAAAGTGTCTTAATTTTCACAAAAGTTTCAAACGTAAAAAATATTTTAAAATAATCTCAAAAATTATAATTTGTTCTACCCAAAATATTCCTAATTCCACATAAGTTTCAAACATAAAACCTTTCTGAAAAAATATCAAAAATTATAATTTGGTCTACCCAAAAAGTTTCTCAATTTTCCTACACTCCACAAAAGTTTCAAACGTTAAAACTATTTTAAAAAATCTTAAAAAATATAATTTGGTCTACCCAAAAATATTCTTAATTACACAGCACAAAAAAAATAATAGTTACTTGGGTTGATCAGAACTTTGAACTGATTTATTAGTATCGTAAATTAATAAATGAGATCGCATAAATCTGACAAAAGAAACTAAACCTCTATTAAACACAAAAATGTTTTTTGTTCAGGTAACAAATTGTTATTAAAGTATTTGACTTGATGTTTTAACGATGCGTTTTTTGCAGCCTGATGAGGGAAGGATGGAGTGGGAGAGGGAGAGGGAGAGGGGGAGAGATGCTGTCGAGATACATAAGTGCAGACATTTGGGCATCCAGAAGGAGCAGTAAAATGAATCTTTAATTGCCACTTGACGCTCCAAAGAGGAGCTGTGGATGCTGATGCTGTGGAGGCTGTGGAGGCTGCTGCATGCAATGATTTTATTGTTGAATTTCATTTTTATTATTTCACTTTTTTTTTGGCTCAGGCTCCGGCTTGACTGCAATTTTGCTGGACGATCTCGATCTCGTTTTTTGTTTCTCGAGTGTTGCCAGCGGCATTTAAATTATGATTATGGCTCTGAAGCGTAACCCAAGTGGCTATAGATATATACATATATATGCATATAGTATATACGAGGGTAAGAAATTGCTTGCCACAGCGACTGCGGTTCGAAATTTATGATGTTTTCAAGTGGACGTAAAGCGATACGAACAGCAATTAAATGCTGCCTCGCCTGCCCGATGGCAATTGATTTGCGTTTTGCTCTCTAATCTAAATGGGGCTGCATTTTCGTAATTAACGCCATCCAAATTGTTTCGAAAGAAAGGCAAAGAAACTCAAAATATGGATCGTAAATTTCAAAATGAATAGCTGTGTTTGTAATAATTTTTACAAATTGGTTTTTGTTTCTATCTCGTACTTGAAAATAGTTTATTGTTTCTTTCTTAATCAAACCATTTCTTTTGTTTTTGTTTAAGTGCTCAGCATAAGTTGGGTTCAAAAACTGAAATTAAAAGTCTGCTTCAGGTTTTTTCAATCAGTTTTGAATAAATTGTAAACTATATATAAATCATTTGTAACTGATTGGGAATGGGTACCAAGGTGTGCTTCCTGCCCCGAAACAGCTTCCCCGTATTCCGACACATAGCAACCAAGTGCAATATTTGCAAGTTGCCTCAAAGGCTTCAAAGGATGAGCTTTCATGGAACAACTGCGAATCGTAGCTGTGAAATTTTCGACGAGAACACTGATCCAAAGTTTTATTACACGCCCGAACAGCTGGCTAACTGTGGTAAGCAGCCAAGAATAGCGGATCTGGTGGTGAATAAGACGAAGCGTGGTGAATTCTTCTATGCGATTGAGTTGACAACAACGGTCAAGCCGATGCCGACCTGTGTGGACTTTAATAAGTTTCTGCCAGTGTTGCCAACGTATGTGGGAATAGCCTGGCTTTCGTATGTGATCAGAATGCCACTGAAAGAAATGACTGCTGTGCCATTTATACGTGATTTGGAAAAGCATATACCCACAATGCCTCACATGAACATCAGTGACAGGACCATGGAGCACTTGGATGAGTTTTTCAATTTGAATTTCGATAGCTTGCTGGCCATTCGAGGCGATAAAACGTACTGTGATCAAGCTTACCATTCCACACATCAGCTGGTGGAGCATGCTCGCCGCTTGAGAGGCAGTGAGTATTAAAGGGTTTTCGATGATTTCACTTTGCTTTTATCGATAAGTTTGCAACGCAGATGAAATATCGATTGCTGTTGCGGGCCATCCGGAGATATACCCAAGCAATTTGGATATAGATTCACAAATTATCCAAAAGGATTTGAAATCTTTGAAAAAGAAGGTATTTCACAGACTTTCGCCTTTTAAAATAAAGCTCAAGCATTTTGGATATTCCATAGATCGATTGCGGCGCCGATTTTATAGTCACACAGTTTTGCTATACTGTAGAGCCAATCCTAAATTTTCTGTGCAAGGTGCGGGACGCAGGAATTGAGGTGCCCATTATGCTGGGCGTGGTAGTGCCCAAATCCTATGATTTTTACATGCTTCACGAATGGGTTACCAACATTCGATTACCAGACGAAATGCTCGCGAAGGCGGAGGAATTCAAGCACGATGACGAGAAATTTAAAAACTTTTTCGTTCAACATGCGTTGAACATAATTCAAACTGTTCTGGATGCTAATTTGGGTATTCATGGTATTCACTTCTTTTCCATAAACAACTTTGAAGCCGTTCTGGAAGTTCTCTCTGAACTCCGAAGCCGGGGAATACTTAAGGTTCCGTCCTGCGATAATGAATCCGAGTCTTTGATAGTATAAATGCATATGTGTAATATTTATTCAAAATGTGTTGAGTTCAACCATAAAAAAAAAGGGGAACAACACCTGAAGGTAAACGTTTAAACATATATTATCGATTTTATGAATATTAAATATACTTTTGTGTTTTTGTCAATATATTTATTGGCTTTTAATAATGTTACAATGGAGGCTAGCAATTTAGAAGCGTTCACAGCTGAGCAGAGAAATTGTGATTTCTGCAAGTAAAGTATAATTTTTATTGGCCAACAAGAAGAACAAGAAATAGATTTGTAAGAGTAAACCGCAGTCGTTTCCTTAGCTTTTTGCACTTATTTAATACTCAGGTGTCACTATCAAAATGCCTGTTCATAAATTACGAACCTAGATAGCTTTGCGTAAGTTGAAAAAAAAACAAATTGTTAGTTATAATTGTGTACACAATGTTTTAGAATAGGCAAAAATCTGAACAAAACCCACTTAAGATAACCTGATACGCGACTCACGGCGGGCAAGTAACAAATTCCGAGACAGCTGTTGTAAAATGTGCGCTACCGGCATGCACCGCTTCCGTTCCCTCGCACCCGCGATCCACCAACATGTGGCTGGGTTTGCTCCGAAGCGGTGCTATCGCTGCCGTCAGTTGTCTCAGTTAAATCGAAGAGCGAGGAACGTTGGCTTAGCTTCTAGAATGCATGCAATCGAGGGAATCACACCTCGCCAGAGTTTTGGAACAGAGATCAAGCCGTGTTTTCATTTTACGCCCGAACAGGTGGCGAATTCGGGCAAGCAGACGAGGCTGGCCGATCTGGTGGTGAATAAGACGAGGCGTGGTGAGTTCTTCTATGGCATTGAGATAACGGCACTTTCCAAGGGCATACCAACGTGTGTGGACTTTAACAAGTTTCTGCCAGTGCTGCCAACGTTTATAACGATTGCTTGGCTGGCTCCGTATTGGCAAGTGGAACCCATTTGCCAGGTGGAAACGTTGCAGCTTATTCGCGCCTTGGAGTCTTATATTCCAGCCATGCCACATCTGAGTGTCTATCGTCAGGCCAAAGAGCGCTTCGATCAGTTCTTTGACCTCAAATTCGATAACTTGCTCGCCGTGAGGGGAGATGATTTGCACGAGGGTCAGGATTATTGTTATACCCGTCAGCTGTTGGATCATGCTCGAAGCTCTTGCGGCAGTAAGTATTCAGATACTTTATCAATAAGTTCAATTTTAAGATGGATAAATTTGAAACGCAGAAGAAATGTCGATTGCCGTTGCGGGTCATCCGGAGGGATATGCAAACAATTTGGAGGTGGGACCACAAGTCATCGATACGAATCTAACATACTTGAAGGAGAAGGTGGGTTCAAGTTAAACTCACCTCAAAGTGTGAGTTCACCACACGCGTGTTATTCTTTGCATTTGTTTTGGCAGATTGACCACGGCGCGGATTTTATAATCACACAAATATGCTACACTGCTGAGCCAATTATTAATTATATTTATCAAGCTCGCAGTGTGGGCATTATGGCGCCATTTATGGTGGGCATCATTGTGCCCAAATCGTTTCAACAGTATCTGCTGATGGAAAAGGTTTCCAAAGTTCGTATGCCGGATAAAATGCGTGCCGAGGTGGCAAATCTCAGGGACGATGATGAGAAGGTCAAAAACTTCTTTGTTCAACATGCCTTGTACTTGATTGAACAGGTACTGGACGCTGATTTGGGTACGCATGGTGTCCAATTTTATACCATGAACACTTTTGAGCCCGTGCTGGAAGTTCTTACCGAACTCCGCAAGCGTGGCATACTCAAGGCGCCGTCCACGGTTGACGTACGTACTGATGCCTATTCTAAACAAGTGTAAAAATGTAATTGTGTAGTATGAATTAAAAATTAAACATGCAATGGAAATAATCCTACATCAATTTTTCAATTATTGACATCTGTAAACAAAGAACATACATTTGTGCAATCGATAACAAAATTGTGCACATCTTCATATATTTCCAGCAAACGCAGTGTGCAAACACTGGCGGATTGCCAATAAGTCGAAATATGGTGTGTTTGTGTGTAAGCGCCAGCAGCTGATACTTATCGCAGCATATCGATACTATCGAAGGTGGAAACTTTTGCTAATGGTGTGTACACACTGACCGACGCGGTAAAAAGGAAAACAAATTGGTTCCTTTCGCCAATATTCAATATATTATGTCTAATGAACAAACTGTAGAATCGGACATTGCACCCGAGACTTATGCAGAGTTTCTGCAAAACCATGAGACCATCATAAAAGACGAGCCAACGATGCTCGGCTTCAAATCTGCAATTGAGGCAAATGCAAAATTATTTCGCGACGCCATTGTTCTCGAGGTGAACTGCGGCAGTGCGCTGCTCTCGTTGTGGTCGGCTCAGCAAGGCGCGCGGAGGGTAATTGCCGTTGAGCCAAGTTCAGTTAGCGAGGTGGCTCGTTTGTTGGTCCGTCAAAATCATTTGGAGCACTTAATCGAAGTTGTTCACGGCAATGTGGAGGAACTGGAGTTGCCGCCAGTGGATATTATTATCTGCAAATGGATGGGGTAAGCGGAATTCTGTGAAGTATCAATTATTTACTCTTATTATTTGCAGTGCCTGCTTAATGTACAACTCCGCCGTGGAGGCGGTGATCTTTGCTAGAGACAAATGGCTCAAACCAGGTGGACACATCTTCCCCAACAAGGCTAATCTGTATATGGCAGCGGCAGAGCAGTCACGCGAACCTGAAAACATGCAGCAGTACTGGAAACGTTACTCGGGATTGGATTTGTCGCGAGCCTGGCGCATTAAACAGCAGATACCATTTGTCAATTGTGTGGATGCTTGCCAGGTGCTCACACAGCGACAGCTTCTACGGCACATCGATATGCGTACGCTGCAACGGGAGGATCTCAGCTTTGGTGTCTCCTTCAAGCTACGAACTCTGCGCCAAGCCATTGCCAGATGGTTTCTCCTGTACTTTGACGTTTGTTTTCCCAACGCGGAAGAACAGGAGCTGAAAGCAATCACGACAAGTCCCATTGCAGAGCCCTCACAATGGAAGCAGACGCTCTTCCATATAGGAACTCATCTGCCGCTCTGTGTGGGTGATATCCTCACCGGTTATTTTCGTGTGGAACGTGGACTTCGGCATTTGGACTTTGATATCGATTGGAGCTTTCGCAATGAATTGACAAGCATTAAGCTGCATAAGCAAATCTATCGCATGCAGGGCGTGGAGAAAACTAAATGAACACAACTATGTACATATGTTATTGTTATCAATTACTTTACTTTAATCACGTTCCACATGCTATCAGCTACGAATTGTTCATAAAAACAATCAACCCTAACCTTAAACTGCAGGTGAAAAATTCCAGCTGATTTGTTTTTGCACATGCAAAACTCAGGAGTTAATCTTCTTTCCTCTTCTTCCAACATTTCATATGCTTTATGCCCATGTGTGTTGATGTATTAGTATGTGCTAAGTTCGATTTCTTTCTGCGCCATCATCGTCATCAATGTCAGTCAATGTCAGAAGCGCTTCAAATCGTAATGCGTAGATATGTACAAATATATTTGTGGCTTAGATAATGGAATTGTTGCGTCATGCCACCTTTGCTGATGTCTGCAAGGGATGCCTGCATGCAAGACGCATTGAAAAAAGGCTTTTATGACAAAAACAACATTTGACATTTGTAACTTGCGGTTGATCAGCCATGGAGAAAAGGATAAACGCCATACTCCCCGGCGCCTGTTACCCCCTCTCCATCTTTTTCTTCCACTCTGAGGGTTGTCGTTACCCGCATATGTGTATGATTGTGTGTGTGTGTGTGTGTGTGTGTGTGTGAATGCTGATGATGTCTCTGCTGCCGGTGCCGATGACGTGTGAGTCAGTGTTGCCAGCTACTGAGAAAGTCGACATTTAGAAGGCTTTACTTAATTTTAGCTTATAAAATAAGACGTCTCAGATTTTCTTTATTCTTTATCAAATTTCAAAATAACAAATACTTAAACACACAGTAGATTTGAACCCTAAACACATATAAAAGAAAGCTAGATCTGCTTGCCAAAGAGCTAAAGTGTCAGCACTGATGACACACACACACAAACACAACGTATATTGTCACACATATGTAGTTGAAAGGTTTGCCAGCATCACGCTTCAAATCCTGCTCGTTATTTTTGCAGCTGTTGTTATCGCTGTTGAGCTTGAAAAATGATGTGCGAATTTTTGTGATTTCTGTTCTTTGTTATTGTTGTTGTTGTTGTTTTTTTTTTTTTTTTAGTTTTTTTCAAATGTATGTATGTTTAAATGTGTGTGTTTTGTGTGCACCATTAATATCCAACTAGTGCGCACTTTTTACAATTATTTATTGACAATTAAGCCAAACAAATGACGTCGTTAGAAAGGACAATAAGTGTTTATTACGCATACGTCACGCTGTGAAATGTCCTCATTCGCGCTATTTTTCCAAAAGATGTTTGTTTTTTTTTTGTCTGCCTTTTACAATTTTTAATTGTATTGTGTTTTGCCTTTAGAGTTGCCAGACAGTTGATTTTATATTTGCTTATTTATTTGTTTATGTTAAGCATTGGAATTTATTTTGATGGCGCTAAAATCGATTAATAATTCGAGATCAATATACGCATTATATGTTTCTTAAAATAATTTGCAAAACAAATGCAAATTGCTAAACCAGTTAGAAGTTTTGTTTACTCACTTTGGAATGGGGGGCTCGTTTTAAAAAGATTAAATCATTATTTTGTTGTTGTTGGAAGTGTTGCCTGGAAATGTGAATGCTTTCCAGCAATTTATATCTTCAGTAGATTTTTCTATTGCTTGCGTCCAGTGTAAATATGTATACGTATTTGTTGAGGTGAAATGTTTAGTTGCTTGTTTTCGTACTTTTTTTCCCCTGATTTGTTATGCGTCGTTTAATTTCATTTCAAAACAAATAGGCGTAAAATGAGGAAACCAACGATAAATAAAACTAAAAAAAAGCATGCCAAGCAGGGCAAGCACACACAAATGCATATATGTACATACATGCATACATACATATATAAAAGCATGCCTATGAATCGTACACGTATCTGTGCATCTACAAAAACAAAAGAAAAGCAACAACAAGCAAATCAAGACAACACTCAAATCATTCGCCGCGGCACAGCCCCCATGCGAAGAGCAAAAAAATAAAGAGCCCAAAAAAGCTATAAAGAAGACAAAGACAATGAAGAAACAACAGCAAAAGCCAACTACAGCAAGCAAGTAAGCAAAAAAATTACAAAGTTTGTTGCAGTAGGTTGTTAGAATTGCTGAGGGGTGGGGAGGGGGTAACAACAGAGCAGCGGCTGTGCTGAGGCTGGAAACGATCTGCCAAACAAAGGAGCGGCAGCGAAAAAACAACAAAAAGCGTTGTGTATTTATGGCATATAGAAGACAACAGAAAAAAATTATAAATTGCGGCGAAGCAGGCGAGCCAAGTCACGTTCACGTTTCGTTGGGCCGAGCGATCTTTCATGTAGCTGTGAAGTGAGTTGATTGTGAGGGGTAACGGGGCTGCGAAACAGCTGAGGCAGTGTGACAGTGTGAGTGCGTTGAGTGAGAGAGCGAGAGGCTCTCTCGTATATTTGCTCTTTCAGTCAAGTTTTTTTTCATATTAAAAAACTCAAAGAGCAAGTGAGAGCTCTTGAGCGTTTTTGAGGGAAGAGAGCACGAGTGGCGCGGTCTTCAGTGATCGCAGCTGAGCGCGACGCTCATTGAGTGTTGGAAAGAGGCCGTCAAACAGCAAACGGGTTGAGGTAGCTACATATGCATATTATGTACATACATATGTACTAAAAACGTGTGTATGCACACAGAGAGCGCAAAGTTAGCTGAGAAAAATGAAAAAATATATAAAAAGCACATTTGTTTACGACAAACAATAAATAAGTGCATATGTATTAATATATATGCGTATACATAGTGGCAGCATGTGGCACTTTGTCGTATCTGCAACTATACATTGAATTTTTTATAGTTTGCCTCTTATGCATATGTGTATATGTATATATACATATATATACATACATATATATAGTTTGTTTTGTGTATGCGTGTGCTTAGCGCAACGACCGATAGCTCGTTAATATAAATACACATACATACAGCCTTAGATATAGCTATTTAGCTGCTTATTTAGCCGTTTCTAGCTGCAGCCATGCTCTTGAAGAGGAGAAACAAAGTCACTGCGCTATTTGCGACCTGCCTCACAGCGAATTTGCATACGCGCGTTCGTGTACACACACACACACACTCACAGCCATGCACAATCATGCAAACAACTACAAATAAAGATCGAGCCAGAGAGTGAGAGACAGAGAGAGACGTAACGCATACACATGCATATTAATTGGGCGCACGCAATAAGCGAAAATTGGCCAGAGCTTCTGTATGTGTAATTTCCATTTTTTAAATTAAGTCACAATTTCGAGTGGATCAATAAATGAAAAAGTGCAGCCAAAGCAAAAACAAAAGGGTAATTGAGTGAGTGGGTAAGGGAATTGTAATAGTCAAAGGTTTTCCTATACAAATGAGTTGAAAAGGTGAGCGAAAGAGAGAGAGGTATAATATATATGCAGTGATGAGCAAATAGCGAATAAAATGCCAACAATTTAATTGCAATTACAAGGCGGAGAACACGCGTTTAAATACTTTTTTTTCACTAGCTTAAAATTTTTGTTCTGCATTTTGATCACATTATAATAAGCTATATTATAAGTTCATTATTATTTTTAAAATGACTTGCATTTGACGAGTTATTTTCGTCAAAGATTTGAGTTTTAATCTTATCTTTGACTATTTTTGGCTAAATTTTTTCATTACTTTCCGGTTTCGACTTGATTTTTGTGTTAATTGTGGCACAGCTGTAATAAGATAAGCAACAAAAAATATACAAATACCATGTACTAAATTTTTTTTAAAAATTATTTAAAGTGAATTGCATGATAAAAAATCATTTAAAATTAACAAATTTTATATTTCTATCAACTTTACTGTTAATTTATGTATAATCCGCAATTGTTGAAGTTAACCGTAAATTGAGTTGTTGTTGTTTTAGTTTCACACATGTTCTCCAGATAAGAACAGATGAGAATAGATACACATGCATGCATACATATGTACATACATACATATGTGTTGTGTGTGTTTGTTGGACTCGGTGCGCGTTCAAAAATAAAATGATTATTATGAGCAAAGTAAAAAGAAAAGAAAAAAGAACGAGCAAATTATAAACAAATGTCAACAAGACACGAGAAAGTGTGTGTGTGTGTGTGTGTAGCAATGTAAAACTGAAGGAGGAGGTGGAAAAACAAAAGCAACAACAACCACATATTTTTGCTCAGTTTAGTACTATGTATGTATGTGTTTTTGTGTGTGTGTTTTTCTTGGGCCGAACGCCAGCAAGCAGAATATCTTTTGATCTTTTGGCTGCTGCTTTTCTGTTTTGTTGCTACTTGCACACATATATAAAGATATACAACAACAGTTGCACTTGCATACACATACACAAACATTTTGGCCTGTCAACGAAGCCAAGTGAAAGATGGCCAAAAACAAACAAAAAAAAAAAAAAAAAGAGGAAGAGGAATAAACATGATTTGAAATATTGTTGCACTCAAATTGAAAATGAAAATACACAAAAATAGTGCAATATTTGCTATTTGCTAGTTGTCTTCTTCTTCTTTTTCGTCGTTTGACTTTTCACGTTCGTTCAATTTTTCGTTCATTGGCATTTTCACACATTTTGCTCAATTTTTATTTCGATTTTGACGCAAGTTGTTTGGCTGCATTCGATTTGGCATAAAAACTTTCATTTCAAATTGCATCAGTTCATGACTTATCTCTCTCTCTCGCACTCTGTGTGTGTGTGTGTGTGTGTGTGTGTGTGGCAAGCAATTGATTCTGTATGGCTGCTGCCAACATTGCCACGCTCGTCCATCAATTTGATTTGCATTTGAATGGTAGCCAAGATTTGTTGCACCCCAAAAAGTAAAAGAACCGCTTCATCAACGAAAACCGAACCGAACCGAACCAAACCAAAACCACAAAAACCAAAACAGCAACAAAAATAATGCTGAACGATGGAGCATGTTGGGCGAAGAGGGGAAGGAGAGCCAAGCAAACGAATGCACTTAGTGCCATTCGATTCATCCATTCACGCATTCAACTCACATAAAATCACTTTTTCATGTACACAAACATTTATTTTAGCAATGCTTTTAGCAATTTCATTTACTTACCTCGATACAAAAAGTTTGCTCCGCATTTGCTTGATTCGATTGCGGTTCTTTATGTTCGATATTCAAACGATTTTTAAAGGCTTCAAAAAGTAAAGTGCAGTCAAGTTAAATTACGAATAGCGAAAGATTCCTAAAAATCAGGGTTTCAAAACTATACAAAATTCTGTACCAAATAGTGTGCAAAAACTGTACCAAAAACGGTACCAAATCAAAGATTAAGATATAGTTAGATTGCTTAGAAAATTAAATTGGTTTCTAAAATTCAGTGTTTCAGAACTATAGAAAATATTGTACCAAAAACTGTACCAACAACGGTACCAAATAAAAGATTAATATAGCGATAGATTGCTTAGAAAACTAAATTGGTTTCTAAAATTCAGGGTTTCAGAACTATACAAAATATTGTACCAAAAACTGTACCAACAACGGTACCAAATAAAAGATTAAGACAGCGAAAGATTCCTTAGAAAATTAAATTGGTTTCTAAAAACCAGGGTTTGAAAAAAATACTATATGCTGTACCAAATAGTGTATCAAAAACTGTACCAAAAACTACCAAATACTGTACCAAATTTAAAGATTAAGATAGCGAAATATTCCTAAGAAAATTAAAAAATTACAAAATACTGTACCAAATAAGTACCAAAAACTGTACCAAATACTGTACAAAATAAAAGATTAAGATACCCATAGATTCCTTAGAAATTTAAATTGGTTTCTAAAAACAAGGGTTTGAAAACAATACAAAATACTGTACCAAATATTGTACCAAAAATCGTACCAAAAACTGCACAAAATACTCTACCAAATATAACCATTTTGAATTTATTCGATTTACCAAATACTGTATCAAATATGGTACAAAATACTGTACCATTTACCAAAAACTGTACCAAATAAAACCATTCTGCATTTATTCGATTCACCAAATACTGTACCAAATACTTTGCAAATATAGTACCAAATACTGTACCAAACAAAACCATTCTGAATTTATTCGATTTAAGAAAACCAATGCTTGAATTATTTATTTAATATTTCGAATCATTACATTTCAGGATAAAAATATAATTTTTTCTTAATAACTTTTCAGTTTTCAAATAAAATCTTAAGTCTCCAATTTTAATTCAGTACAAGTACTACATTTAAAGTAGAAACTACTTAAAAACACATAAAACACACCAAATAAAATGAATCGTAGATGAACACTAAGAATGGATAATATCCAAAATACAACTGCTCAAAGAACTATTTTCAAACACGTTTAGTATTGTGGAGTGCAATAAATTCAAGTTTCAACTGCAACTTGAACAAACAAACAAACAGCCAGAATATTTAATATCTGCAATGTTTTATGGCTTTGCCTGGCAGTAAACAAATAAACATATGCACAAATTAAACTTTTCTCTATGCAAACTTTTCGCTTAAGCTAGAAGTTTGTTCAGTTTAATAAACTTCTGTGAAAATGATTAAGTTCAATGGCGTTTTATTTGATCGTTTGTTAAATGGGGGAAAGAAAAAAACTGAAATAATTGGTTGGCTTGTCGATTTTCCGCATTAGCCATGTCACGACATTACCATGTATGTGTGTGTGTGGGTTTGTATTGCATTAAAATTACAGCTTATACTTTGGATACAACAATCTTAACTACGATCAAAATGCGCACAAAGGCATCGTTGTTGTTGTTGTTGTTGCTACCTACGCTAATTGCTGTATAAAATGCAATAGTTATGGACTAACACGAACAATACACACACACACACACACACATACACACACATACACACACTCGCGCACATTTTAATGTGCATAAATTAAAGTTATAGTCTATGGATCGACCCCGAGAACAAGTGCAACAATTACAACAAGCAAAAGCAAATCTGTTAACTGCACTAAACAAAGAAAACAATACAACAATAAAACAAGTAAGAGGGCTCTAGTCGAGCAATCCGACTAGACTATACCCTTAACCCTGTACTTTACGCATACAGTCAGTGCTTGCAAGTATGTGTGAGTGTGTGTATGTATACACGTATAGTGTATACTTTCTCAACTTCAATACTCCATATCTCCAGTGTTTCTCAACCGATTTCAATAAATTTTCACAGATTGTCATTATTTAGTCTAATCTTTCAATCTGCATCAAAAGTTTTCCAAATTCAAGATTTTGTTGTTATCGATCACATGTGTATATCGGAAACGGGAAGAGTTATCGAAAATTTAAAACAGACTTGTACTGCGCGGGGACTAGGCGAGGTTATGTACCAAATCTGGAGTCTCTAGCTCTTATACTCTCTGAGATCGACGATCATTGAAGTTAAGAAAGTATTTAATATACGCGCACACATACACACACTCACACATACACACACTCACACATGTACACACTCACACATACGTGCAAGCACTGACTTTATGCTTAAAGTATGCGGTACAGCGTATAGTCTAGTCGGGATTTCTCGACTAGAGCCTTCTTACTTGTTTAAGATGTGGATGTCGTATGATTTGTTGTTATCATATATATATATAAGCTTGTCAGCATCGAGCACATATATATATTTATGCTTTGCTGATAATGATAAGACACTAAGCATCACTAACGTCGCCTATTTTTGGGAATATATATATATATAAAATATTTTTTTTTGATTTCTTGTTAATGCGTGCCAGCATCGAGCATATATATAAGCGTTGCTGATAATGATAAGACACTAAGAATCACTGAGGTCGCCTATTTTGGGAAAGTATATATAAAACAGATCAGGTGCTTTTCAAGCGGTGTATCTCTTAAAGCCCGAATTTCGATGATTTAGTCAGTTTTTTGTTCCGGTTGAGTGCAGTTGATTCCAGCGCGTATAAAACAAAATGAACTTAAATTGTTTTGTGTTTGTTCTGTTTATATTGATTATAAGTAAATCGTTGGCCGATCAACAGTCTTGTCAAGCGTCCAAGGCATTAGACGAACAATGTGGAAAGTATGCCTATAAGGTTGTGAAACCATTGCTAGACTACGTAAAACAGCTCAAAGCGAAACTTGACAACAACAATGATAAGCAAATAATACTCGACAAAGACAAAAAAATTAACGCATTGCAAGAACAGTTGAACCGACAAAACGCGAATGTAGTTGAAGATTTTCACAATAAAACTATTCAACACCTAACCAACAACTTACAATCAATGAATGAACTTCACGAATTGACGAAACTGAAGTGTAACCAATTATATAGTGAAAAGTGTATAAACTACAATGATAAACAAATAATACTCGACAAAGACATACAAATCAAGGAATTGAAAGACCAGTTGAAAAAAAAAAAGAAGTTATAAATACGGACTTAAGAAATCAGATCGACTTTTACAAGAAAGCGATTGAACCACTAATCAACAAATTACAATCAATCAAATTTACATAATTAATTGGTGCAAAATGTGGAAATAACAATGATAAGCAAATAATACTCGACAAAGACAAAAAAATTAACGCATTGCAAGAAAAGTTGAACCGACAAAACGCGAATGTAGTTGAAGATTTTCACAATAAAACGATTCAATACCTAACCAACAACTTACAATCAATGAATGAAATTCACGAATTGACGAAACTGAAGTGTACAGAATTAAATTGTGCAAATTGTGTAAACTGCCCACAGCAACAACAACAACAAAAACAAATCGAAAATTATGACATCAAGATAAAAGAGTTAGAAGATAAATTGAAAAAGTTAACTGCGGAAAAGGACCAACAATTAATCGATATGCAAAATAAAGTCAAGGATCTGAATTCTTATTGCGGCGAAGGAGCTCCAGATCCTGGTTGGATTATTATTATGCAGCGACTCAATAGCACTGACGATTTCGATAGAAGTTGGACTGAATATGAAAAGGGGTTTGGGAGTTCCGATGGCAACTTCTTCTTGGGCTTGGAGAAGATCCATAATCTGACGATCAGGGAGCCTCACAAACTCTATGTACATATGGAATACTTGAATGGCGTTGTCAAATATGTGAGTTATGATCAATTTGCGATTACCGGCGAACAAGATGACTTCAAAGTGATCAAATTAAGCGATGCAACTGGCACTGCCGCAGATGATGAAGAATGGATTCAGTTGAGTCAGCCTTTTGGGGATAGCTTCTTATGGTTCTGTGTATTTCGGTAAGCATCTTATGCTATCAGTCATATATCATAATCTAATCATCTCAATTATCATACTTTTACAGATCAGAAAGATGCGACGACTATAAACTACTTAAAGTGCTTATACGCCCTGTATAACGGAAATGGGAAGAGGAAACACACACACACACACACACACACACACACACACACACACACACACACACACACACACACACACACACACACACACACACACACACACACACACACACACACACACACACACACACACACACACACACACACACACACACACACACACACACACACACACACACACACACACACACACACACACACACACACACACACACACACACACACACACACACACACACACACACACACACACACACACACACACACACACACACACACACACACACACACACACACACACACACACACACACACACACACACACACACACACACACACACACCACACACACACACACACACACACACACACACACACACACACACACACACACACACACACACACACACACACACACACACACACACACACACACACACACACACACACACACACACACACACACACACACACACACACACACACACACACACACACACACACACACACACACACACACACACACACACACACACACACACACACACACACACACACACACACACACACACACACACACACACACACACACACACACACACACACACACACACACACACACACACACACACACACACACACACACACACACACACACACACACACACACACACACACACACACACACACACACACACACACACACACACACACACACACACACACACACACACACACACACACACACACACACACACACACACACACACACACACACACACACACACACACACACACACACACACCTTTTTACCCATTTTCAATGGGTTCAGGGTATTAAGCCTGATTTGTTCGCTTTTATTCTTGAAATTTATATGAGAAAACGCGGCGGGGCAAGGGGTTTGGGGTTTGGGGTTTGGGTTTTGCGGTTGCGGTCTTTATAAAGAGTAATGCCAACCATTGTCAGAATTTTCAAACAGTTTTTCTCTATTTTCAACGATGATTTCAGAGTCAAATGATTCACAAAATGGTTTAGAAAAACTTGAAGCTTGATTAAAATAAGTAGTTTTTCTTTAAATATTGAATTATTGGGCTATTCGAAGTTTAATTTCACTAAGGTAATACATTTTTTTTATATTTATTTAAAAATATTTAAAAAATCTTTATTTTCAACAGAATTTGAAATAAATATGAGTTTTATTGAGAAAATGTGTTTATTTAAGAAAACAAATATTTTTAAAATATTTTTTTGAAAACATATAATAAATAAAAAAGATAAAACATAACATACTTTATTCAAATAAACAATTTTTAATACTAAAATAATTACAAATAATTTAAATGAATTTTTTTTAGACTAAAAAACATATTTTATAAAAAAGTTCAATTATGAAATTAAATTTTTTATTGTTTCCAAGAAAAATTACAAAAACTGTTATTCTGTTTTTGTTTACATTTTGTTATATTATTTATTTATTTTATTCTAAAATACATATGATTTTTTTCGATTCCATTCGTTCCTAGCGAACATATGACTCAATTTTAAGGAACTTGTTCTACTTTCGTGTGCTCTGCTTCTATGAATTGTAGAAACCTTGCCTCTGTGCCACAATGTGTTGCACGAATGTAAGTGTGTATATGGATATGCATTTTGCTCATTAAGCATGGCTCATATTGTTGGCTCTGCCATTGAGTCACCGCAATGAGCTACAAATTGCAGCAGAGCACCGACCCCGCCTTATAACCCATTAGCCTCCGACGGACGGACGGACGGACGGACAGGCCGCACACGAAGACACCGAGAAAAGAAAGTGGCAACAACTGCAAACACACACACACACACACACACACATACATGCAATGAGCTGAGGCACAAAGAAAGCATTTGCAGCAAACTAAGGCTAGGCAAAAAACAAAAAAAAGTAAAGCTAGAAATCCGCAATGAAGCTTCAACTAAATTACATACACATGCACATGAACATGTATAGGTATAGTATGTATATATATGTTTGTGTCTAAGTAACTCATGGATGATTCTCGGCTCTTTTGAAGCTGCCTCTGATCCAAATGACTAAGTCGGAAAGAGGGAAAACTAAAAGACCACACAAATAGACAGCACAGAACCTGTGAACTTGTGGCCCGTACCGAACCAAACCGAACCGAACCAAAGACGGAGCCGGAACAGAGAGAAAAAGAGTCAGGGAGAGAGAGAATGGAGCGAATCATTTCTTTGGAAATGGCCAGCTCTGGTGGGCCAAGACAGGAGGCGGGGCTGTGGGCCAGAGGTCCATTAAAATTTCATGTGTACCGAGAAAAGAGCGCAAATAGGCTGTAATTATAGAACAAATATACACATAGCAACAACAACAACAACAACAACAATAATAACAATGACAACAGAGTTGTACCAAGAGGTACAGTGTAGTGGGGTGGGGTGGGGCAGCAGATGAGGCCCAAAATGGGCATATATGTATGTATGTATGTACGTGTTCACAAATACATTCATGCGAATGCCGTAAATAAGCTGCGACCATAGCGATGGCAGCGTGACACGAGATTCGTGATTAATATATTTTAAACGTATACAGTTATCTATCAATCAAAGTGAAAGAATGACAAAAAAAAACCAAAGTTAAATATACTTGGTAAAAGAATCGTTTCTAACTGAAAAACCCTTTTATTATTTGGTATTTGGGTCTATGCCTTAAAGGTTTATTAAAACAAGAAAAACCCGAAGAGAAGAAGTCAACTTCATTCAATAAGATGTAAACCATTAGCTTTCGACCTACAAAATAATCAATTTGTTGCAAGATCTTTTTCGAGACGCGCGAATCCTAAAGAAGCTCATTTTAGAAGTAGATAAAATCAAGTAAAAAATATGAAAAATTTAGAACATTTAATAACAATGCCTTAAATGTTTATTAAAAGACGAAAAACCTGAAGAGAAGAATTTAACTTTATTCAAAAAGATGATACTTTTTCAAACCATTAACTTTCGAACTAAGAAAATAATCCATTTGTTGAAAGATCTAAAGAACCTCATTTTAGATATGTTTAAAAGTAGATAAAATCGAGTAAAAATTATGAAAAATGTAGAAAAATTAATAACAATTTATTCATTATGTTAAATCAACTGTTGAAAGATCTAAAGAACTTCATTTTAGATATGTTTAAAAGTAGATAAAATCGAGTAAAAATTATGAAAAATGTAGAAAAATTAATAACAATTTATTCATTATGTTAAATCAACTGTTGAAAGATCTAAAGAACTTCATTTTAGATATGTTTAAAAGTAGATAAAATCGAGTAAAAATTATGAAAAATGTAGAAAAATTAATAACAATTTATTCATTATGTTAAATCAACTGTTGAAAGATCTAAAGAACTTCATTTTAGATATGTTTAAAAGTAGATAAAATCAAGTAAAAATTATGAAAAATGTAGAAAAATTAATAACAATTTATTCATTATGTTAAATCAACTGTTGAAAGATCTAAAGAACATCATTTTAGATATGTTTAAAAGTAGATAAAATCGAGTAAAAATTATGAAAAATGTAGAAAAATTAATAACAATTTATTCATTATGTAAATTCAACTGAAGAGACAAAGATTAAGAAAAGGTTTGTTTGTTTTGCAATATTTTGTTGCACTAACATCTCTAGTGCGAACGAGACTATGTAAGAGTTGTTGGCGTGTAATGCCGCAATGAAAATCGCCCATTACAACAATTTCATTTCATTTTACCGCCTTTTGCGATTACGTAAGCACCAACGGCTAAGGCAACAACAACAACAACAATATGCAATGCATTAGGTGCCGTCGGAGCCGTCGGTGCCTAGAGCTTGAGCTCTTGAGTGGCCAGAGGAGAGGGGTGAGAGAGGGTTAAGCAAATGGGTTCCAAGTTCGTGGTGCTGTTTCGGCTGTGTGTGTGTGTGTGTGTGTGTGTGTGGGGGGCATGGCAAGGGGCAAGAGGGAAACGACAATTGTGCCACCTTTTTCTGTTTTGCCTGCAATTACACGGCCAGCAACAACCACAACAACAGAAACACAAATCGCGCCAGACAAACTGACGGCAGCGTGTGATTTTCTCTACCCAGCAAAACGGATCGGTTCGAGAACGGTTAGTGACGTGGGAAGAGGGGGGCGATCGGTATATGGGGGTAGGGAGCACTGATGTGTGACTGGCAGAAAAAGGGGGAAAGTGGGGCAGAGAGGCATAGGTAAATGGGGGACTGGGTTTATAGCATGCTTGAGGTCTGTGAGGTTTTCTATTATATATGTGCTTACATACATACATACATACATATATTACGTATATGTATATGTATATATATTTTAGTATACCCTCCCAGTCAGTTAGGAAATTGGCAAAAGAGCAAGTAAACAGTTCTCAATTAATAAATAGATATTTTTTGGTACCATTGAAAATGTCAGAAAAACACTTTCGATCATTTTCCTAGACAACCGTTCGTATGCGTAATATTTGAATACTTTTTTGTCTAATGGCTTTGAATAGGGTGTTAAAAAAAATGTGAGATATAATAAATAAATCATTCTTCTATTCCGTTTCTCATGTTTCTTGTGTTTCATTCCACTGTTTCTTGAGTAATTTGTGGATTTTAATTAAAGCTTAAATTGTGAATAGTTTTATAGCCTTATCGAAACTGTTTCACATTTTTCCATACTATTTTTAATGGTTCTGACTTTGAATATGTGTTTTATAAAGTGTTTCATTCCATCGTATTGCTGAACATATATTAATTTGTTCGATTTAAAGGTTTTTTTGAAGTACTTTAACTAATTTCTTAAGTAAAGTTTAGTTGTTTTGAAGTATTAATCGAAATTCGAATTAAACTTTATTAAGCTTTATTTATTTATTTTATAAAGTGTTTCATCGTATCGCTTAATCTATATTAACTTGTTCGATTTAAAGGGTTTTTTGAAGCACTTCAACTAATTTCTTAATTAAAGTTTAGTTGTTTTGAGGTACTAAACGAAATTCTGATTAAACTTTATTAAGCGTTATTTATTTATTCCATTATGTGATGAACTGTGGTTTTTTTTTCAAGGATTTTGGCCAGTTGCTTTTATGGGATAAACAATTAAATTGAACCCAGAACAAACAGTTTAATTTAAGCGTATCTTAATTATATTTTGTTTTAATTTGCTGTTAAGCTGGTAAATAAAATCATTTCATAAACTCGTTGCTTGATTGTAAACGCAAATAAAATAAAATATCTTAACATGTGTTTGATAATAAATAATACACAATAAAATGTTCTTGTCTTTGAATCTTTTAAATATTCTTCATTTTATAATTCGAAATTTATGTTCATGGTTGTAACTGAATGCCTAATCTGCGGCAGTGTGTCTGTGAGTCGTTGTAAGACCTTTAAAGCTTAGTTGGTAGCAGATCAAATGTGATTTAGATCGTGTGCGCTTTGTGTTTGCGATTGTGAGACGGAGAGCACATTTAATGATATCGCATGATTGATGATTACTCATCGACCGGTTCGGGGTTTGTTGCTGTTGTTTCGCGCAACAAGCAAGCGGGGCACGGGGTGGGATAAGCGGAGCACAGCACGCGAGCAACGATTGTTGAAGGCTCAACAGATAATTACCCAGAGCGAAGCAACAAAAAAAGCCAGTCAAAGTACTGTTAGTCACCGTCACTCGTTCTAAGTGGCCAACACTGGAGGGGGAGGGTGTGGGGTCAGTCATTCAGTCAGTCCGTCAGTCCGTCTGTCAGTCTGTCACTCTGTCACTCTGTAAGCTGCGACTGAGCCGACTGACTGCTGGCCAGTTAGTTGGCATTAGCAAAGTCCACGTCGTGCAACAACACGAACAGAAAGAAGCAGAAGAAAAAAAAATCGATTGGTTGCCACAGACAAGCTGGCAACAGTCTTACGGCCCCTCCCTACACCCAACCAGGGGTGGGGGGAGAGGGCTTTAGCCCGCTTAGAGGTACGCCCTGCGGGCCTGGCAACAGTTTCAACAGTTACCAAGTTGACCTTAAACTATTCGCTTTGTGCTGCTCGGAGTCGACTTAGTAAACAGAGGTTTGAATGCAATCGTCACGCAACTCATATACCCTGTACTTAGGTACTAGGGTGGGGGAAAAACACGAAGTGTATTTACGATAATTACACAAAACAAGTATTATTTATTTATATGTAAATAAATCTATAATTACTTTTAAAGTTGTGTGTTTTCTAATAAGTTTTAAATATTTATTAAGTATAATTATATCTAAATAAAAAGTTTCGAATAAATAAATACTCATCGGTTTGGCGAAAAGTTCTTGTTTACAAACAGTTTTGCTTTCTCGATTTTCTTGATTAACGAATTCTTTATGATTACATTTTTTAACTAATTTTTAAATAATTTTACTTAAATGAAAGTTCAAGAAAATCCATTATGCCGGAAAAGGTAACAACAGAAAACTTAAGCTCTAAGAAGCTGCTTCAGCAATATAGAAAGTATTTCACATTTATGTTTACATGGTTTACAGCATATCTGCGGAGTCGAGAACATTTACTGAGAACGTAAACTTTCTAGTTTTGTGTTTGCTACCGAATGACCCATCCATACATACTTACTTAAGTAGTTCTATTTGCACAACTGCTGAAGCTGGTTTTTTTCTTTCGAACTTTTGAATTCTTACTTTTGCAATTGCTGCTGGGTTCTACTTCAGTTGTTTCATCAGCTCTTGGAACTCTGCGGACTGTGATCTAATTCATGCAATTTTGTAATAAAAAATGTTTTTATTTTTTTCGCTATGCATTGACTCATTTGAGGGAAAAAGTCAACGTTACTGTTGTCAAGGGCCCAAAATATGATAATGTAGTTGTTGGCCGAATGATTCGACGCTATTGTGAATGAATGTCGGAAGTGCGATAAGCTGTTAATTGTATGCCGTGACTAAACTTTGGATTCCCAACAAGAGCATTAAGTTAACTTGCCCAACCAAATATTAAATGTGCTTCATATTAGTCAGCTAAGTATATAGAATGATTAAGACATGTAAAAACAAAATATTAAAGTATTAAACAATGATGAAATGTTAAATTTTACGAGATTTCAGATTAAGTTGATTGTATAATTGGGAAATGATGTAATATAGTGATGTTATGAAGCCTAAAGATGGGAATGTTTCCGCTTTGAGATATTGTTACTCAGGAGTTCTGACATATATTCCGATAAGTTAAGATATATGGAATATAAATATAACTTAAGTTTATATATAATCATAACTGAATGCAATTTTGAGGTGCTGCTTGAATAAATATATAAGAGAATGTTAAAAATGTTTGAGTTAACAAATTGTTTAATATTATTTATTGAAAGTTTTCTAGTTATTCCACATCTATGGTTAGTCTTTGTTTCCTCTTCGGATTACGATACCGTTCGTTTTGAAAAACTTTCGAATAACATTCGCAAAAGTCATCGGATTTAATGAGCTTAATAAATTTATTTGATTTCATCACGTTTTGCATTCGCGAGCTTTACTTAATTATTATTGCTTCTCACTTCTGTCGTTGTCTTGTTTCTATAAAATAGTTATAATAATGAAAAGCAAATACTAATTTCCAATTAAAATAATGCACTTTAGCCCAGATTTACAACATTCAACACTCAACATGATAGATGCGCTTTCGGTTTGCGTGTTGTATCTTGAAGCCGTTAAGAGGCAACAACTTGACACAGAGAGATATGCAAATTGGGAGCAAACACAACAATGCAAGTGTCCAAAAGAGTTTCGAGATAACACAAACACTCTTCTGCTGCTTTTCTGCCACTTTTATTTGGAGCGAGGGAGGGTGTCGAAACAGGAACCTGTCAAATGACTCATCGATTTATGTTCCACATCTTATCTTGTTAGGCTTAGCATTTTGGGCTCCGCACGAACCCGTTTCGTGACCAAATTATCGCCCTCTTGCCCTCACTCTCCCCGAGGCCGGTGAATTATGGCCGCTGGGTGTCAAATGCAACTAGGCGCTTTAGATACGGACGGACACATGGTAGCAAGCCAGGTTAGCCTGGTTAGTTGCTCGTTTCGGTTCAGATTTGTGGGGCTCGACTTTTGCTATCGCAGCAGCGACTTACTTTTAAATTTCACCCATTTTTTCTATCCCCCTTTCCAAGTGTATGTTGTCTGTGTGTATGTGTGTGTGTGTGTGTGTGTGTGTGTGTTACACTCTCAACAGCACAGTTATTCATCATTATCTGACGACAGACATCAGCTGTTGTTGTTACCCAACAACAACAACAACAACGATGCAAACAGCAAAAAGCTGCACACAACTTTGTTAAAGACAGCAAATGTTGCTCGAAAATAAAGTTTATTAAGGTCTTGACGAACTTTTTATGCCGTACCTTTAAAAGATAGTTCTACTTTTCATTGCATAGAAATCTTATCAAAAAGTTACTTTTTAATAAAGTCTAGAGCTTTAAAGCTTTTCGTTTGGATTTTGGTAAGCTTTAAAGCTCTTAATGTGGAAATATTCAACTTTGGATGTTAACGATTTTAGTTAGTTGGTTAGTTTATCCTTAGTTTTATGATTAAGCTATGTTAGTTAAGCTAGTTAAGCTTAAAAGAACTTAAAGTGCTGTTTTGAACTAAAAGTTTTAAGCCTATTTTTAGGGAAGTGTAAGGTTTTTAAGTTTTAGTTAAGTTTTTATTAATATCAATTGAAACTTAATATCTATTATTTAGTTAGTTAGTTTAAGTAGAATCTCAAAGCTTTTAAAATCTTAAAAAACTTTAAATAATCCGCAGCTTAAGGCTTTTGCTAGCAAAGTTGAGCTTAACAGCTGTTAAAAGCTTATCAAGCAAGCTTTATACACATGTTTCACGTACACCAACTGCTCATATAGCCAACAACTCCCACATTATGTAGCGCAACATGGCAATGTCAAGCGATCGTTAGCGTTGATAACGAGCCACAAACAGCACAAACAGCAAAAGCAACAGCATAAACAGCAAAAGCAACAAGTCGGCTTGCAAACAACAAACAGACCAGCAAACAACAAAGCCAAGGCATTAGCAATAACAAAAAAAATAGGAAAGTTTTCGCTTGGCAACAACAAAATCGGTGGCCAGCAATCGACAACTAACAACCAACAACGGCAACGGTGAACTAAAAACTAGCAACAACAACAACAACTTTAACTCAGTAGAGAGAGAGAGAGGGAGCGAAAAAACCAAGTCAGCAAACGATCAAAGTGATTACCTAGAAGACTTTGAACAGCCCATGGAAAAAACCTTAGACACAAAATGGAGTTGATGAAAGAAACGGAAATAAACGCAGTGTCATATTATTTATAAATTAATCTTAAGCTAGCTAAACAAACAAACAAAAAAAGAGTTGTGTAGCTAATGTTTTTGGTTATTTTGTCATAATTTGTTTTACATTTAACGAGTTCAACTTTTGACCCATATAACCAGCTTACTTCTTCGATGATTGCATGGGTTCAACCACCTTTAGCGAGTGCAGATGTTTGAAGTTGTTGTTGACAAGTTATTAAAATCCAATTAAGACAATCTAAAGCCAGCTGTTAAAATATTAAACATGAACTCGCCCGAATCAAGGCCGCCAATGAGGACTGCAAATAATGAAAATGCATTCAAGAACCCTTCATTCCTTCCTTCTTCGACGTGCCCGCGAATTAACTCCCTGTTTACAGAGCGTGTGCTGTTGGGGAGCACTGCACCCCAATTTTTATAATACTCATGGCGCGAGACTGAGATAGGGAGTTGCACAGTTCAATGCACTTAATGTACGCTTGGCTAGTACGTTGCTGTGATCGATAAGAGTTCGTTGATCAATTATATTGTTATCGCAATTGCATTTATTGTTAACACTTAAAGGTGCTTTGACTTTGTTTTGACTTTGTGTTTTGTCATTTCTTGTTGAGAGCTAGATAAATTTTAAACCCTAATAAACTTTTGGTATCATTTTTAAAGTCTTATCGGTCAGTATTAACAATTGAATGTACATATCACAATATATCATGTTGTTTTTCACTTTAAGACACCATTTTATCGATGGATGGGAAAAGTAGACATATATTTAGAACTAGTTCGTCGCAAATGTAATCTATGTATAATGTAATGTATAATGAAATGTATATATGTAATGTATAGTGTAATGTATAGTGTATAGTATAATGTAATGTATAGTGTAATGTATAATGTAATGTATAACGTAATGCATAATGTAATGTATAATGTAATGTATAATGAAATGTATACGGTAATTTATAATGTAATGTATAACGTAATGTATAATGTAATGTATAATGTAATGTATAACGTAATGCATAATGTAATGTATAATGTAATGTATAATGAAATGTATACGGTAATTTATAATGTAATGTATAGGGTAATGTATAATGTAATGTATAACGTAATGCATAATGTAATGTATAATGTAATGTATAATGAAATGTATGAAGTAATATATAATGTACTGTATAGTGTAATATATAATGTAATGTATAATGTAATATATAGTATAATGTATAGTGTATTGTATAAAGTAATGTATAATGTAATGTATAGGGTAATGTTTAAAGTACTGTATAATGTAATGTATACGGTAATTTATAATGTAATGTATAGGGTAATGTATATTGCAATGTATATTGTAATGTATAGTGTAATGTAGAATGCAATAATGATTATATTATTTTATATTTAGGATAATAGTATACTAAATTGTATAAAGATAACATTTTTTTGTCACTTTGGCTAGTTTTAATTAGCCTCCAAGCGATTCCTAACCCTTTTTTTGTGTTGGTCCAGCTCATGAGTCATCTTTAAATGCGCTCACTGAGTCTAAATGGGCTTTTCAGAATTTCAAATTGCATTTAATTCTCGGCGTTAATTTTATGCTGCCGTCAAGTGTGTCTTGATTGCAAGGCAGGCAGGCAAAGGAAGCTGGGGATTGCCGAGCAGTTTGCTCATCAGCAACGAAGCTGATTACATGTCATCAGCTGCTGCTACTTCCACTACCACCCAACCACCCAACCCCCACGCCCCACCACCCATTTCAACCATTCACTGCTGCACTATTTTAGCAAATTTGATGGAGCCAAAGAAGATCCCAGATTTGCCTCGCCGTACGTGCATCTGCCTGGTTTGGGGGCCAGGGCGTTAAACTTAACGACCAGCCAACGGCGCTGTGCTCATTACCCGCCACAGTTCAGTTGAGTTGAGTTTGAGCCTAGTCTTGGTCTTGGTCTTGGTCTTGTTCTTAGTCGGGTCATTTGCTATTGGTCCTGGTCTCATTCATTGTCAAATATATATATATAGCTGCACTTATACACTTACACTGTGAACAAACTGAGTTAGAGAAGCTTAAGAAAATATACATAAAAATTAAAAGTAAACTTAGTTTAATATTATTATCATAAGAGCGTTACAAAATTATTTAAGTATATTTTACGATAGATTTAATTTTTTAAACTATTTAATTATGTTGTTGTAAAAAGTTATAAATATTAAGATGGATCAATAAAAACCTTAAATACTTACATGAATTTTTAACCCAAGATATATGTAAAATATTTTGCTACTTTCGTGAATAAATTTGGTTAAATATCCGTTATTATATTATTATTTACTGTACAAAATTAAACAAAATCATTTTCGATACAAAATTAGGTTTAAATATGAACTAACTTTATTTTAAAACATTTTTTTACACTAAAAATTAAATTTTTGTATTAGCTTGTGTCCAAATATTATTGATTAGTATAAAGACTTTGCAATTTTACAAACGATTCAAACAGTTTGACATATACAAATTTGTATGAATTTAGTTAGTTTAGGAACTTTTTAAGTAAAATTCCAAGAATATAAGTTTGTTGTTAAATGTATATAAAAAAAAAATTGAATGGCAACTTGCAAAACCTTACTTTGTAACTTTTTTTTTATATATTTAAGTCTTTACTCATTTTCAATCTTTCCTTTAAAATAATCTTTGGAATGGTTTTTTAGTCAATTCTGTAAATGTTAAAAAAGTTAATAATATGGTATTTGTTTTTTTTACTGTGTACAGTAGTATTGTTCTAGCCGGTTCTGGGTCTTTAATTGCAGTTATTCTCGCTGCCTGCAGCTTCTCTTTTGGCTTTTGCCAGATGCATCAGCAGCAACAACAACAACAACTACGGACAACAACTACGGACAACGGCTACTGTGCGAGGGGCTATTAAAACTAATTGGCATGATTGATTGTTGTGGTATAGCTTCGCCTTACCTCCCCACGCTCCCTTCACTTCTCTCGCTCCGTGCGACTCCACTCCACCCTCTCTCTCTCTCCTTGTCTGTCTCTATCTCTGGTCTCCTCTTTCAATGCTCAGAAGCAAACGAGCTTGTGGTGCTCAGTGGTGCTGTGGTTTGCTTTTCTCTTCGTTTAGTTTGTTTCTCCATCATTTAATTTAATTAATGAGCGTGTGTATCAATTGGTTTACAATTGTTTAATTGCCTGTATCATGCCGTGTTATGGCTTGAGACGACCCCCCCACCCTTTCCGCTCTACCCCAAACTATGGCCCTTGCCATTATTTACCACCTCTATGTACGTATGTACGTATGTGAAGGCAGAGTTAGAGAGAGACGACGACGACGACAGTGTGTGTGTGGCACGAGGGGCATCCACTGTGAATGCGGCCGTTTTTGTTTTGTAGGGCTTCTTGCCACCTAGTACTTGACTAAAACCCCTTTCCCCCTTTCCCCATTTCGCCATATCCACGTTGCTTGTTCCCTGTGTCATGTTACGTCTCGCTATCTTTCTCTCTCCCTCTCGCTCTCTCTACCTGTCTGTCTCTCTGCCTGTCTGTCTGTCGTTCTGTCATGTTTTTGATGTTGCGGTTTAATCAGCAGCAGCAGCAGCAAAAGTTCAACGCTTATATAACTCAAGGCATTGACAGGCTGTTTTTTATACCCTGAACCCATTCCAATGGGTAATAAGGGTATAATGGTTTTGTGCAAAAGTATGTAACAGGCAGAAGGAAGCATCTCCGACTCCATAAAGTATATATATTCTTGATCAGCAACAACACCCGAGTCGATATAGGAACGCCTGTCTGTCTGTATGTATGAACGCAGCGATCTCATAGACTTTAAGAGCTAAAGACTCCAGATTTGGAACATAAGATCGCCTAATCCCTAGGCAGTACACGTTTTCTTCAAATGTTCAATAACTCTTCCCGTTTCCGATATACACATGTGATCGATAACAATAAAGTCTTTAGTTTAGAAAACTTGGAAATGACGTTCGAAATTATATATAATAATGACAATCTTTGGAATCGAGAGTGAGGAATGAGAACGTGGGCGTTGCATGCAACAATGGCAGAGTAGTGGGGGGAGGGGGAATAATGCAGCGTTGCGATGTGAGGGAAAATCTCTCGAACATTTGGCAGCATGTGGCAAATACGCGAACTCAAAACTCTCTGTTGCAACTTGTAACGAAGAGTGCCTGTGTGTGTGTGTGGCAGTGTGTGTGTGTGTGTGTGTGTGTGTGTGTGTGTGTGTGTGTGTGGTGTGTGTGTGTGTGTGTTTATGTGTGTGTGTTTTTGGTGGGACGGGGATTTTGGGAGGCTGCGCTTAGCCAGTTGCGCAGCTGTGCTCGACGGCACAATAAACTGTAATAAATATATTTTTCTTCATTTCCAAATTTATTACCCTTAAACAAAGACGTTTAACCAGATGGACGGCCCATACAAATAGTTTAACATCACATGTAATGAAAAACAACAAAAATATCATACGACAAACAAGTGCTCAAAGAATCTTTATTATAATCTCGCAACTTTTTATAGTTTTAACATTTTTGGAAGAAAGCAAACTTTAACATATACAATAATGTATTTAAGTTATTTTATTATGTAATATAAGAAATAAGTGAAATTGATTTTCAAAACTTTGTTTTCTACATCACAAAATAATTGTTAAACAAAAAATCGTTCTAAACTTTGAGCTAGAGACAATGGAATTGGAACATAAGGTCGCCTAATCCCAAAGCAGTACAAGTTTCCTCTTCCCATTTCCGTTATACAGTTACAGGGCGTATAAGCACTTTAAGTAGTTTATAGTGGCCGCATAATTCTGGTCTGTAAAAGTATGATAATTGAGATGATTAGTTTATGATATATGATTGATTGCATAAGATGCTTACTCAAATCCACAATTCCACAGCCATCTTGTAAATGACTGATGCAACTTTTTATACCAGTTGCTTTGCTTAATTTGATAATATTGAAGTAATCTTCTTCGCCGGCAATCGCAAATTCATCATATCTCGCATATACGACAGTGCCATTCAAGTATTCCATATGTACACAGAGTTTGTGAGGGTCACTGCTCGTCAGGTTATGGATCTTCTCCACGCCCAAGAAGAAGATGCCATCGGAACTACTAAAGCCCTTTCGATATTTAGTGGCAGAGGAAGCATCAGGTCTTTTGATAATTTTATTGATTTGCATAATAATAATCCAACCAGAAGCTGGAACTTCTTCGCCGCAATAAGAATTCAGATCATACGTAACTTCAAAAGGAGGTCTTCTTTCAATTTTGTTTAATTTCTTCTCAAACTCCTTGACTTTATTTTGCATATCGATTAATTTTTTGTCCTTTTCCGCAGTTAGGTTTTCTTGAGTCTTCAATTTATCTTCTAACTCTTTTATCTTGATGTCATCATTATTTAATTTCTTCTCAAACTCCTTGACTTTGTTATTCATATCGATTAATATTTGGTCCTTTTCTGACTTCATTTTGCATATCGATTAATTTTTGGTCCATTTCCGCAGTTAACTTTTTCAATTTATCTTCTAACTCTTTTATCTTGATGTCATCATTATTTAATTTCTTCTCAGACTCCTTGACTTTGTTATTCATATCGATTAATATTTGGTCCTTTTCCGCAGTTAACTTTTTCAATTTATCTTCTAACTCTTTTATCTTGGTGTCATCATTATTTAATTTCTTCTCAGACTCCTTGACTTTGTTATTCATATCGATTAATTTTTTGTCCTTTTCCGCAGTTAGGTTTTCTTGAGTCTTCAATTTATCTTCTAACTCTTTTATCTTGATGTCATCTTTATTCATTTTCTTCTCAGACTCCTTGACTTTATTTTGCATATCGATTATTTTTTTGTCCTTTTCCGCAGTTAGGTTTTCTTGAGTCTTCAATTTATCTTCTAACTCTTTTATCTTGATGTCATCATTATTTAATTTCTTCTCAAACTCCTTGACTTTGTTATTCATATCGATTAATATTTGGTCCTTTTCTGACTTCATTTTGCATATCGATTAATTTTTGGTCCATTTCCGCAGTTAACTTTTTCAATTTATCTTCTAACTCTTTTATCTTGATGTCATCATTATTTAATTTCTTCTCAGACTCCTTGACTTTGTTATTCATATCGATTAATATTTGGTCCTTTTCCGCAGTTAACTTTTTCAATTTATCTTCTAACTCTTTTATCTTGATGTCATCATTATTTAATTTCTTCTCAGACTCCTTGACTTTGTTATTCATATCGATTAATTTTTTGTCCTTTTCCGCAGTTAGGTTTTCTTGAGTCTTCAATTTATCTTCTAACTCTTTTATCTTGATGTCATCTTTATTTATTTTCTTCTCAGACTCCTTGACTTTATTTTGCATATCGATTAATTTTTTGTCCTTTTCCGCAGTTAGGTTTTCTTGAGTCTTCAATTTATCTTCTAACTCTTTTATCTTGATGTCATCTTTATTTATTTTCTTCTCAGACTCCTTGACTTTATTTTGCATATCGATTAATTTTTTGTCCTTTTCCGCAGTTAGGTTTTCTTGAGTCTTCAATTTATCTCCTAACTCTTTGTTCTTGATGGCATCATTTTCGATTTGTTTTTGTTGTTGTTGTTGCTGTTTCGTGAGTTCGTGAATTTCATTCATTGATTGTAAGTTGTTGGTTAGGTATTGAATAGTTTTATTGTGAAAATCTTCAACTACATTCGCGCTTTGTTTGTTTAATTGTTCTTGCAATGCGTTAATTTTTTTGTCTTTGTCGAGTATTATTTGCTTATCATTGTTATTTCCACAATTTGCACCAATTAATTGTGTAAAATTGATTGATTGTAAGTTGTTGATTAGTGGTTCAATCGCTTTCTTGTGAAAGTCGATCTGATTTCTTAAGTCCGTATTTATAACTTCATTTTGTTTTTTCAACTGTTCCTGCAATGCGTTAATTTTTTTGTCTTTGTCGAGTATTATTTGTTTATCATTGAAGTTTTCACAATCCGCACAATTTATTTGGTTACACTTCAGTTGCCTAAATTCGTTAATTTTATATTTGATTGATTGTATTTTGTTGGTTAGGTGTTGAGTAGTTTTATTGTGAAAATCTTCAACGACATTCGCGTTTTGTTGGTTCAACTTTTCTTGCAATGCGTTAATTTTTTTGTCTTTGTCAAGTAGCATTTGCTTATCATTGTTGTTGTCAAGTTTCGCTTTGAGCTGTTTTACGTAGTCTAGCAATGGTTTCACAACCTTATAGGCATACTTTCCACATTGTTCGTCTAATGCCTTGGATGCTTGACAAGACTGTTGATCGGCCAACGATTTACTTATAATCAATATAAGCAGAACAAACACAATACTACAATTTAAGTTCATTTTGTTTTATACGCGCTGGAATCAACTGCACTCAACAGGAACAAAAAACTGACTAAATCATCGAAATTCGGGCTTTAAGAGATACACCGCTTGAAAAGCACCTGATCTGTTTTATATATACTTTCCCAAAATAGGCGACCTCAGTGATGCTGAGTGTCTTATCATTATCAGCAACGCTTATATATATGCTCGATGCTGGCACGCATTAACAAGAAATCATACGACATCCACATCATAAACAAGTAAGAAGGCTCTAGTCGCGAAATCCCGACTAGACCATACCCTGTACCGCATACTTTAAGCATAAAGTCAGTGCTTGCACGTATGTGTGAGTGTGTGTATGTGTGCGCGTATAGTAAATACTTTCTTAACTTCAATGATCGTCGATCTCAGATACTATAAGAGCTAGAGACTCTAGATTTGGTACATAACCTCGCCTAGTCCCCGCGCAGTACAAGTTTGTTTTAAATTTTCGATAACTCTTCCCGTTTCCGATATACACATGTGATCGATAACAACAAAATCTTGAATTTGGAAAACTTTTGATGCAGTTTGAAAGATTAGACTAAATAATGACAATCTGTCAATCTGTTTATTGAAATCGGTTGAGAAACACTGGAGATATGGAGTATTGAAGTTAAGAAAGTATACACTATACGCGTATACATACACACACTCACACATACTTGCAAGCACTGACTGTATGCGTAAAGTACAGGGTTAAGGGTATTATCTAGTCGGGATTTCTCGACTAGAGCCTTCTTACTTGGTTTATTTTATATTTTAATTTTTATTGGCAATTGCAACTTTGAAGCCGTTCAACTAGTAGCTCGATTGAACAACATTCAACAGCATCCAAGTAAAATACAAGGAAATGTGTACATAAAAAGTAAACTTATCGTAAATCGAATAATCCTAACTTCTGAAATAAAGTTAGGGAAAAAGATTTTAAGTTGTTTATAAAATAATATTCGAGTAGTTAAGATGCTATAGAACATCTAAAGTGTCAACTTCTAAACATAGTTAAGTGAAAATAAGAACAAAATTGTAATAAAAAATAATAAAATGGTTTTAAGAATCAAAAGTAATTCTTTTTTTCAAATATGTTAAGAAAATTATGTTTTAATACCAGTAACAATCGATTTTATTATATAATATACTTTTAAGAAATTCTAATATTTTTTTAAAGGGAGAAAATTGTATTCGTTAAGCAAAATTTTCGTAGGTTGCAGTACATATAAATAAAATAATCTCTTAAGAATTAACACACTGGTCAGAGTGCAAAAAGTTTGAGACAGGTATTAAAAAAAAAATATAGTGTAATGTATTAAGTAATGTATAGGGTAATGTATAATGTAATGTATAATGTATAATGTAATGTATAAAGTAATGTATAATGTAATGTATGAAGTAATATATAATGTAATGTATAGTGTAATATATAATGTAATGTATAGTGTAATGTATAATGTAGTGTATCGTGTAATGTGTAATGTAATGTATAAAGTAATGTGTAATGTAATGTATAAAGTCATGTATAATGTAATGTATAAAGTCATGTATAATGTATTGTATAATGTAATGTATAAAGTAATGTGTAATGTAATGTATAAAGTCATGTATAATGTATTGTATAATGTAATGTATAAAGTAATGTATAAAGTAATGTATAAAGTAATGTATAATGTAATGTATAAAGTAATGTATTATGTAATGTATAAAGTAATGTATAATATAGTGTATATTGCAATACAATCCAAACTTCAGATTCTAAAGAACCTGCTGAGAAATGCGGGAAAAGTGGAGAACGACTTTTTTAGTGTAATTCAAACACAATTCAAATGCTGAAGCACAAAAAAAAATAATCAACTCTGATGCGTTTCTGGATTAACGCCGTTTTGTGCTGTCTATCTCATTCTTTGTTTCACCCAACGAATGCTAACTTTCGCCAAAACGGCAAACGGTGAAAATTGTACATGTGTGTACGTGTGTGTGTGTGTGTGTGTGTGTATCTGAAACTAATTGCTGGCAACTATGGGTATTGTCTGTGTGGCGTCGTTTCCTCTCGACGATGGGCAACTGTTCTGTTGTGCTCTTAACGAAAAAAAAACAGCACACAAAAAACAAGACAAGAGAAAAATACAAAAAAAAAAATGCATATGAAACAATAGAGCGAATTATGTATACAACCTGTGTAATGTATGTACGTACGTATGTATGTTTGCGTGTGTGTATGGATGGCTTTTGAAAATGCGCTCAGCTTTTCACCCAAAACTGGGCGCCATTGTGTGCGCTTTGGCCAGAGCCAACTTTGGATACGGATACGGTTCCCTGGCCACCCATCCATGTTGCCATTGTCACTCTTTGGTGCGTTTCATGCAGCCAACCATGCGACGATCCCAAAACACAATGAAATCAAGTCTAGGTCTTGTCGACAATACAACAACACAGAAAAAACATAACAAATACGAAAAAATAATGTTAATATGCCGCTTTGCTGCTGCTGCTGCTGTTGCCATCTGAATCTGAATCAACCAGAACTCGAACTCGTACCAAAAAACTCAAAACTCAAAACTCAAACTCAAACTCAAAGTGGAACTGTAAGTTAAACTGGGACTGCGGTTCGAGGGGCTTTTCGACACTTTGCATACACAGAAAATGAACTTTTTCGCTTTTCTTTGGCACATTTCACAAATCATCAAGCGAAAAATTAACTAAAGCTTGAAGTATAAAATCAAGTTTACAATGAGAGAAAAAACAAAAAAAAGTCTTCCGAAAGGAAAGATATTGTTATAAGGAATTCAGACTTATCGACGGAATAAATATATTTTTCTACACAAATGTTTGCAATCTTATAAATTAGTGTTAAAAATCGCATACTACTCAAACACATTGACGAAAAATTGTATTTAAAAACAAGGAAAAACAAAATAAAATGCAAAAATTAGTAAAAAAAAACTAAGAGAATCAAATAACATATATATATATATAAAGCTTGATTACAGAAAGTGATAAGAAATTTGTGTTTTTTAACTATTATTCAATTATTTATGCTTTGTGAAACGTTTCAGGTAGGTTTTTTATTGCAAAAACATTAAGACTTAGGATTTAATATGGCGTTGTTAAACACTTATAAGTTAAAATAAGATTGAACCAAAGTTGAAACTTTTATTTTATCAAAAAGTTATAAAAACATTAAAATTTTATTATTTTTCTGTGCTTTCATCGAAAAGTGGTATAATAACTATATTTTCCTTCCGTTTAAAATCGACAGATAAAACATTTTTACAGTTTCTGGGAATCTTCACTCGAACTTTGAAGATTTAGCTGCATTTTAATAGAAGAGATGTCCGATGAGCGGATAAGGCAATGCCACTTTGGGACTTTATGACGACCATAACGACCATAACCTGGCATCAGATACATATGTACATCCATGAGATACATAAATACGTAGATACATTTATACGGTTGCAAAGCTTTATCATCTATCAGCGTCACTCGCGCCTCAACTAGTCATAAATTTAAACGCCAGACGCGAGCGCTTTTTACGAGTTCAAACTGTGCCTTGCTTCTTGCCTCTTACTCTTGTTGTGTCCCTCGCAAACTGTAGCTGCAGCTGCAAGTATCTGTATCTATACGTTGTATCTGTATGCAAGTTGTTGGCGCACCCGTTTGCTGTGCGTGCCCCAAGTTTATTTTTTTTTTTCATATGGGTTTATGTTGTTTTGTTTTGTTTTGTTTTTGTTAAGCTTCAGCACCTATTCGGCTGGGCGTGCCTCCGCCAGATGAACATAATTTTCCAATTTAATGGCTTCCAACAAATATCAACCATCTTCTATTAACATGTGTGTGTGTGAGCAAAAGTTTTGATAGTACAGTTTAAACCGCTTTACACTTGATGCATCTGTGGGGAGTGGAAGGAGGAGGAGGAGGGCTGTAAACCGAATGATTGCCATCGGATTTTCCAGCACTCAGAAAAGTGTTTAGTTTATGGATCACTTAAACCTATACTAAAGCGCTTAAAAAGCTTACGTCATAAGGCAAAACAACTAATTAAAGACTTAAAAACTTGTGAGAATTATTTGAATCTGCTTTTTTATGTAAGATAAAGGCAGATTGAACCAAATAGTTTATACAAAAAATTACAAAAACATATATGTTTACGTTGAAAAAATATTAAAAATTATGATTATAGTTTTTTTTTTCGGTTTTTTTGGTTTTGTTTTTTTAGATCAAAGTTGTTTTTATGCTAATAGAACCTTGATTGAAATATAAAATTAATCTAAATAATGTCGATTTTTCTCAATACACTTATTCGAATATATTTAAACGTAGGTTCATCTAGATAAGATCATCTGTTGACAGTTCTCGCTATATTATTCAGATTAAAGTTCCTTTAAATTGTGCACGTCACATTTAAATTGCTGATGAAATTGAATATATAAATTCGGACAGGTTTTTCATACACTTTAATAATGCTTATTAAAAAATAATGTTTTTTTTTTTTCTTTTTCATTTCGAATTGTTGTAAAACCGTTTCACCAATTCGCAAACTTTTGGCATGGAACACGTAGCTGCCAGTCGCGTACTACGTTGATGCGATCCACACACTCACATACACATACACATATACACGGGAGGAGCAACCGCAAGTATGACGACAGACACGTTGACCAAATGACATGGACACGGCTGACGTAGACGAGCTGAGTATAGGTGTTGACAGGGGTGAGAGGGCAGGGGTCGCGGCAGCAACGTCACACTACTCTCTCCCATTAATAGCATGATGGATAAGCTGTGACGTAACGGCACACACACACACACACACAGAGAGAGAGAGAGATAGAGAGAGTAGGCAACCAAATGTCCCAAAATGGTAAAGCCGTGTCTAGCGGCAACCTTAAAGGCAAGGTTTGGGTACGGATAACTTTCAGAGTGACGACAAAGTCACGTATCGTTTTGGGTTCTAGTTGACGTCGTCACTAATTACACAGTCTTTAAGGTGGCTCAGATGATCATGGCATACAAGTTTAGGGTGGTCCAAAGTACAAACTTTTCAAGAGTGCCAAATGTTTCTTTTCCAAATGAAGAAATACGATTAAAAGAAGTCAGAAGGCTCTAGTCGCGTAGAAGATACCGTAAACCTCAAAGTATGTGTGTGTATGCGTATCCTGCATACATGGACTCAACTTCAATATTCCATATCTCCGATGTTTCTTAACCGATTTGAATAAAATTCACAGATTGTCATTACTTCGTCTAATGTTTGAAACGCCGTCTCAAAGATTTCCAAATTCTAGATTTTGTTGTTATCGATAACATGTGTATATCGGAAACGGGAAGAGTTATCGAAAATGTAATTATGTATTTAAATAATATATCCTTGAGATACTTTTTTGTATTCGTGCAATTGTTACTCCAAAGAGTCAGAGATAATTATTATAGCCAAAATTATTATCTGAAGTTTATTAACCGACGAATTTGAATAAATAAGTACGCTAAAAGAAACCGCGAGCAAAGTTTATAGCCAAGCGCATCTATTGGGTGAAGTAAACAAGAATAAATGTTATTGTTTATTGTTATTATCGAGAGTGTGACAATTAGTGTCATTGTTTTCGGATCACCAGATGTGTTTTTATTATCGTCATTTCATTTTCATGCTGACGTTTTGCCAACGATTCGACTTTTGATTATTAGCTATTATTTGTTTATTAGCATGCAGTTTTTTTATAGCTTTTTTTAGCTGTTTTTGTCTCTAAATTGTGTGTAATAAATGCAAATTAGTTTGGGACAACAATCGAAGTCGACTTTCGTCTCTTTAATCTGTTTGATGAATTTGTTTGAATGTAATCGAACAATGTATGCATGTGACGATGTATGTTCTCTGATGCCTGACGCGCATTTGAAATCGTGCGAAAATCGGAAATACATATATATATATATATATATATATATATAGAGTAGGTTAATTTAGTGTATTTTGCTGTTGTTCGTTTTGCTTCTTCGTCGCCTTTTGCGTCAGCATTTTGGCGGCTTGTAAGTAAACAAAATGCGAGAGATCATTATTCGAATATACATATATTTAAAAGCTGTATATAGCTTCAATGTGATTTACTGTGTATTACGTATACGTGATATTCTTTTGTGCCCGATGTCACACATTACTTCTTTAATCCAAAAATATAAAGGTGATCTATTTATATCGTTTATCACCGATAGTTTAATTGATTATTCAATGCATTTTTTTGTGCCCCAGTTAGAGCCACATCAAGGCTTAATTCAAATTGTGGCAGCAGGGTTCAATGAAAATAAAAATTAAACAATCGAAAACAAATCTTAAAACCAATTAGCATTCGGTCAGAGCAGCTACATAACAATCAATCAAAGTGTGTGTGTGTGTGTGTGTGTATGTATTTTGTATCTGTTGGCAACTGAGTGTGGCGACAATCGCCAAAAGGTTAACGTATCTTTGTGGCGCCTATGCAAATGTTGCGGCTGCTACTTTCATTTCGCTGCTGATAAAAAAAAAACGTGCGATTGCTGCAATCCGACGACAGACAAAGAGACAGAGCGAGAGAGAGAGAGAGAGAGACCCAAAATTTATGCACATACGTATATATATATATGTACATATGCATGTGCATGCTACATATGTATTTGTGTACGTGAGTAATTGACATTCATTTCCTTCTTGGCGTCAGCAGCAAAACAAAATTTCACGTCACTAACTCAAAGCGCACAAGAAGAAGAAGAAGACTAAGAGGCGAAAACGTAACGTTGAAGTTGCTGTTGCCAAGCGGTAGCAGCACCAGCACCAGCACCAGCAACAACAACACAGATGAAACAGCGATCAGCATTTCGTAGTCGCTGCCTACGTCGACGTCGACGTCGACGTCGCTGTCGACATGAGCGCTTAGCAACATATGAAAATGAAGCAAGCATCAAGGCAGACAGCGTTGATCGCGTTTCAGAGTGTGTTTGGGACAATGGAATTGAAACAAAGGTGACGGACACTAAGGCCTAAGGCTTTGTGGAGCTGCGGAAAAGCTTTTATCAAAACCAAAAAGAAAAAATGTTAAATTAGTATACTAAACAAAGTATGCTTTTGTCATGTCAAGTCAAAAATCGTAACGTAATGTAATCGCAACGCTTCAGCAAATCGGAAATTACACAAGCGAAAAACTTTGTTAAACGTCAGCAAATGACAACAACACGAACAAGAAGAAGAATAATAACAGCAATTCATACAAAAGTTGCCCCTTGACCGTCAGAGACGTCATCATTTGAATTACAAGACCCAGTTCCAATGCCATTTCCACTTCCAGTTTCAGTTCCATTGTTACCATGCGTTCTCCACCGCAGCAGACACTTTTTAATTATTGTTGCTATTGTTTATTCAAAGCATTAGAAAATGCAAGAAAAAATAAAAATTAAGGAAAAAAAGTTTTGCTTGCCAAATTGGTATAATTAAGTTAATGTTTATCTTCGGCAATCATCTGCCAAATTGTTATGGCTCTGGCAATAATTGGAAGCATCTTAAAATTGCATTTTAATTTTGCCTAACAGCTTTTTATTATTGATTTGGATATTAATGTGTTTTTAGGAAAAGTATTAATAAAATGAATGTGACTTGGATATGTTTTTCTTGTGCTTAAAGTTTCTTGAAGATATTTGGAGGTTCACTATACAAATATGTCCAGTCGCGTCTCGAGTCTAGACCCATGAGCTAATTAAACAAACAATCATTCATCATTCGTAGCTGTTCGTCATTATCTAGTTAATCGAATCTATCGTTCCAATGTGTTGTCAGCTAATCGCACTTGGAACCAACAAACGTCTCGCCGTCGCCGTCATTTGCCTCATTTGCTTCATTTACCTCATGGGGGGGCTACGTGACAGCCGTCGCAATGAATTTCGCTTAGCCCCAGGCACTGCAATGAGTCATCGATGTCTCCCGGCTAGCTAGCAGCGGAGATAGCAACCTCAACGATAGACAACTGATTAAATTAAATACTAAGGAAATTACAAAGAAACTAAAAGCTGACCAAAAAAAGTGTGAAAGATTAAATACCCTAGCAGACTAGTAGAAAAATATTAAGATTAGTGTAAAAATAAAATACTAGATATTTATTTTTGAGAAATCTAACAAGACAAGAATATGTTATAAATAAACCCAGTAAAAATAAATAAATATAACAAAATGTTTTAATAAAGAAAAAAACAACAATAATTTAATTTTTCATTCTATTAATACACACTTTCTTGAATATATATGTTTTTTTGATTACTTGACGAGTAATATATGATCTTTCCGGTACAATTAAAATTAAAATAATTTGCAAAACATTTTATATTGGAGTGCATGGCTGTCGCTGGCAATGCTATTGAACCAAAGAAAAAAAGCTAGCGGAATCAAATAATACAAAAAGATACGGTTAAGAAGACAGAGGTTGCAGATACATAGATACACGGGCTTTAACGGAATCAGAACTGTGGAGTTAAGGTAAGACTTTCATATTGCGATCGGTCAACATCCAGAGCCATATAATTGCATATTGTATATATATATATATATATATATATACGTCTAGGGGTTAAAATCCTCTGCAAACGCTAGACAAATAATAATACGTGTATATGAACATTCCGAAATAGAAACAGAATGAGATGAAGCTAAGAGCTGGCAAATGATGAGAAAGAGAATTTCAACCACTTATTGTCGAAATCGTCGTTCGGAAAAAAACAAAATTTGCATTTGCTGACGCACTTTTCTTGTTTTACTATGAATTTTTGCCTCTTAACACATTTACCTTCTGTTTATTTTGACGGAAATTTGTTATTAAATGAAAACAAAAAAAAAACAACCCAATAATAATGATCTAATGGCCAATGTGAAGCACACACATCAGTCCACAAACGCAACAACAACAACGAAAACGACGACTGACAACCGATTGGCAATTAAGTGGGTCGACTTTGCCAAATGGCAATTATAAGTCGATACGCTTAGAATAGTTTTCTTGCTTCAATCATATTAAGATCTTAAGATCACAATCTGAATGCTCTGAGATTAAAGTAATAATTGATATTTATAAGGGGCTAAAAACAACTTGAATTAATTACTTGTTAATCCAAAACCAAAGCAGAGAAAAGAAAAATGATCATAGTTTATTTTAAATTGCATCTTTTGATTATTATTTTTAAAATATTTTGATAGTTATTGTGTTCTTGAGAGCTTTAAATCATATTTGTAACACGTAAAAAATAATTATTTGATAATGTAACAAAAAAAAAATCGAAAAGAAATGTAATAAAATCAAATAAATTAATTAAAATTATTTTTGTACTTTTTTATTGATTGAACTAATATTTTTATTATAAACACTAATAATAATAAACACTAATTAACAGTATTTCTATTATATTTATTGTAAATACTTTTTTTAAAGAGCTGAAAAAGTCTTGATTAGTTTGGCAACTTAAGTTGTAAAATGATTTAGATTTTTTTTTTGTGACAGAAAAACTCGAAAAAATACTACAAATCTCGAAGCTTTTATGTCATTTGCTTCAATAAATACTTAATTCAAGTTAATTTACGACACATTTAAATATTGTTGTGCTGTAAAATGCATAAAATAAAATGTTGTAAAGTGCACGCAAAACATAACTTAATTTTTTTTGCAAAGCACCTACCCTCAATAGCGTATTAAAAGCAATTTCCATGCGTCAGACTTAGAATTGACAACTTGATGGGGGTCATCTTGTTGTTGTATAAACCTATCTTGCTCTACTAACTCATATTTATATAAACCCAAAAGTTTCCAGTGCCCAAAACAGCAACAGCAGGGGCCACTTTGGCGACTGTGTAAATCTGAATAGCAAATAAATATAGATATAGAAAAATGAATGTATCTGGGCCCTTGCCAAAATTATAATTACCTGACATTGTGCACCATGCGGGGGGTTAGTCTAAGGAGGCGAGCGTTTCTGGAAATAAGTCTGTGAGATCTATACCAATATGTAATTGGTTGACCCCACGCAGCGTTCATCATATTTCCACTTTGCAGGCGGGCAGTTTAACATCAAATTTGAATGCAAAATATGCTTTTGTTTGTATCTTTGAGATACATTTTGGGCACGTCAATTGCACTCGACGTTCTGTCTGTCATTGGCATATTGAATCTATCCTAAAATTAAGTTGAATGTGGCACGAGCTGAAAGTGAATTTTCTATTCCTACATCACATGTTTATGCTAAGCAGCAATAATTGATTTTAGTTGCATCTTTGTAACATTTAATTGAGAATTTAATGTTTTTTTTCTTGCAGATTATATTCTTTTGATATTTATTTGCTCGAAAATGTTGAAAATCTGGGCTGACGTTTTGGTTGATTCTGTGTAAGTGTTCGCTTATTTAATGCCAAAAAGTCAAAACACAGAAAATGGTTTTCTGTTTGCTTTTCGCTTTTCGGTTTCCAAGGTCGCAAAGACTGATGTTCTTTTGCCATATCAGTCATTATCTTCATGGCACGCGTCCCAATCCGAGTCGCAAGCATCGAGCATCGAGTATTGAGTATTTTGTTTTCGAGTATCGAGAACTCGTGTCCGACCCGTTTGACGTCAGCGCAGAACGGCGCGAGCTAAGTAAGAAAAATACGAATTTTAAATAAATAAGCAGGAGCAGCGATTTCGAGCAGCCGAAAAATCAATTTGTCTGCTAGTTGTCGTTAGAAAGCGTCCGAAAGGGGTTGCAAGGGGGAAATGGGTTCGTTTATTTGCCACTATTCAATATTTGGGTATTGAAAACGATTTGCAGATTTGCATGTGCGATAAGCGTAAATCAGCGATAAAATTTATGTAAATATGCTATACGCTTCAAAAGAGAGTTCTTGCATTACAAATAATTTACTTGGGTCCTTTTTTTTGTTCTGGAAAAGTGTTCTTGAAAATCAGTTAAATTTGTTTATGTTTAAGCTGTCAAAAGGGTATCTAAACGTCGATTTGTTACTGCTTCCTGCTGGTGCTTTGCCTTAAGAGAGTTCTTGCATTACAAATAATTTGCTTGGGGGTTTTTTTTTTGTTCTGGAATAGTGTCCTCGAAAATCAAAATTCTCTTTCATAACTCACATTGAAAACATTGCAGTTAAATTTCTTTATGTTTAAGCTGATAAAAGGGTATCTAATCGTCGATTTGATACTGCTAACTGCAGGTGCTTTGCCTGTATTTTGGACAATTTGATTAATAACCTTGGTCAACAAGTAAACAAAGTGCGAGAGAGCCAACAAAGCATTGGCCCTGTACTTGTTGTCATAAGCAATATTTATTTAGTTTCTATTTCTATGATTTAAATGAAAAAGCTTCTTCGTATATTGCATATTCAAATACGCCAAGTCAATATTTGTGACTATAAATCAGAAACGAGCAGCTGCGTTCCACACAAACATAAATCCAACAAATAATAATAAATTCTATTCTATTTCTCTGCTTCTTTGTGCACTTTTCCTAATTTAACAATTTGCTGCACCACTTTCTCAGTTGTCTCTAACAACTCTTTCGTTTTAAGTCAACAAAAGTTTCGTATAAAATTTCCTGCTTAAACAACGAAATTCGTTAGCAATTTCGACAGCTTCATTCGATCTTAATCGCAATCAATCGTTGAGTCGTAGATCACTCATGAAACAATACATTTACGACATTTCAAAATCGGTTTCAACAAATAAATAACAGACACGAACGATTGATCGTTCATCTGCAGATTTATCAATTCATTCATATATTTCCGTTTATCAATTGTTAACTTGGCCCATAACCAAGGCTAACAATTGGATGCCAAGTGTTAGGAATTGATGCCAATTTGTTTTAATCTCTTTTGACGCTTTCCGCTTGCTTCATATGTATAAATTATTGTACATAAATTCTAGTCCAAGTTTATAAAGAATTTCATTTGGATTTTCGAGTGATTTTCCACTTTTAACTACAAAGGGTTAGAATTGGGTTATATATATGTCCGATACGGCTATTTTCCATTAAAAAATACCCGACAGAAACTGTTCCCAAAAAAGTACCACTCTAAGAACATTTGTTTATTACAAAAGGCAGCCGGCAGGTGGCGCCTCAGCGTGGGCGCTGTGCCAGTTGCATGAAGAGTGCGAAATGAATTCGCAATCCCATAAATTCATTCAAGATTCTTGAATATCTTGTTAAGTATATACGCGTTGAAATTAATATAGCAACAGCAAATAACTGCATGGAATGCACATAAATATATGTGGGCGCCAGATTTCCATTCACGAAAATACCAAACGAAAAACCATCTAAATTAAATTTATAAAGAAAACCTGCGATGAGATCCCGAGTTCAAGGCTTAAACTCGATGCGATTGATTATTCAATCAAAATTCAACATGCGAAATGAACCCTGAGTACCAAAAATGCTGTTGTAATTATAGGATTGTCCAGCCGGTCTCAGTTTCTCATCGACTCCGTACTTCGGTTCGTCTAACAGGTATTCCCGTTGTTCCAGAAAACTTTCCCAGTTCGTTCGCATCAGTTCTTCGAGGGTTCCTTGCTCACCGCCCAAATGGGCTGGCAAATACTTTTGTGGAATATAAGTGTGCAGTGATTCCAGATTGCTGCCATGTACGGTGATCTGTAAGGCATGAAAGGAGTACAGTAAAGTAATCAACGAGTAAGCACATTTAATTTACGCGCTCCTGTTGCTTAGCAGGCATAAACGAGCGCATCATATTGAAGCTCGTCTCAAAGACTGGGTTGGCATTGATCAAATGTTTTCCTTTGTCACGCACTGGCATCGCATCCTCTGCGAAGACACTCATCTTCTTGATAACACTTGGCGTCATTTGCATAAGATGTCCAGCCGAGTAGTTGGTATAAAAAGCCATCCATGGATCACTGAATAATCGTCATTTTGTAGTACCAGACTACTCATAGCATGCGATAGGCCCATTATCTCCTCAAAGCTATACTTATCGGCCGGATAGCAACCGGTTCTTACATAGATGATCCTTGGGCCATCATCATTTAGGGGCATGGGTAGACGTAGCGAAACGCTACAGAAAGATAAAGAAAATCTTAATTAAAGAAAATTTTATTTACAAGCTAGGCTATGAGAAATCTTAGAAATGGAATCTGAAACTTGGAATAAAAAGTAAGTGTAAATAAACTTTATAATATTCCTTCAAGTTTCAAGAATCTTTTTATTTTTTTTTTATTTCTCAATCCAGTATACGATAGCTTTAGTTGGCATTTACTTTCTCACCCCAGTCTCATCAGTTGGTGTATTCTTTCGCTGTCAACATCGCGTATGGTGTAGAATTCGGGAAACTGTGTGCGCAGTGTGTAATAATTGTCCAACTTGGATTTGGCCTTCTCCAGGCTGAATTTGCAGCCTCGCAGGAAAGAGACCAAAAACTGATCATCTTTGCGAGCCCGTAAATGTGGCTGTTGTTCGATGAAAGTGCGAAGTGCTGTAATATCCGCATCGAGGCGATCGGGAACCTCGTTCAGCTCCTCGATGGCCACGCTTCGAGAAATCTCCGATAGGGGGCGTATTTCGGGCATGCCTAAGGCTTCAACTTTACCGTTTGATGTTAGCTACGATACTGAATATAAAAGTAAGCATCGATAGCTCGAGGACTGTTAATTTGTTTGCTTAGCGGAATCAATAAGATTATCTAATATGTTTGTATTTGATCACTTGACTATGTTTTACTATTGTTAATAAACATTTATAAAGCGAATGGTTTTTTAATAATAGAATGGTAATCGTATTTGTGTGGAATTTGTATGGATCAGCGATGATTATAAATAACGACTTAAGTACTTATAATCCAAGTGCAAGCTGTTATTATTATGATAAGAAATATGGCAAGAAATATTGTTTCTATTGGGAAGTGAATTTAAAAGAACTACGAAATTGCAGTTCAAATATTTGCTCCAATCTATGAAGACTATAAATACAATATTTCCCAATAAACTATTTCTTTTCTCCGTCTGTTTCCTACTTAATTCAATGAAAACATAGTTCAGTACAGTTTCCAACTGTCTTTAAATAGAGATTTAATCATGTAGATTTTCATCTTATATACGCTGTGTATGATACGGTACACTTAATTGTTTTCATTCATTTGCACTGTGTTCGTATTTCATTTTTACAATTACGCTGTACACAAACTTTCAATGTTCTGTTATCTGTTTTTACTTCGTGCTTGTTGTTTTGCCACGGTGATTGTAGTTGTTGCTTTGACAGTTATCTGCGTGCACACACACAAACATACACATGGGGAAAAAAAAAACAGCGACAGCAACTCACTTAAAAGCTCACATACACAGATGCACATATAGAGAAAGAGACAGAGAGAGGTACAAATATAATTCGATTGTACTGGCAGACATATTGGCACCAAAGCGAACAACAACAACATCTACCTCTACAGCCAGGCGACAAAAAGCAAAGTGCAAAAGCATTCACACAAACATAAATGTACATAAAGTATGTATGTTTATATGTGCATACATACAAACATAAGAGAAACACAACACATAAAAGAAGAAGCTTCTGAAGACACCTCTCTATACATTCACGCTGTCAGTTCCACTTCTTCTTTTAGTTTGGTTGTTCGCTCTGTCTACTCTCTCTTCCCCCCACCCGCTTTTCCATCAGACCCCTGCACCCACGTCAGCAGCTATCAATTTTAATGCATGTCGCCTTTCGTGCCAAAAAAAAAAGAAGCCAACACACAAAATGACAACAACAGAAAACGAGCCACAAAAACGAAAAACATATAAACAAAAAAACATATGACAAGAGTCGCAGCGTTGCGACGCAGCTTCAGCCTGCAGTCGACATTTTGGACAGTATTCACTTGTAACATGCTTACATATGTACATTTGTATGTACATATGTATGCACAACGTGCTCGGTCAGCTGTTATTCGCATTGACCTCGCATCTCCAGGAATTTAGATTTGGCAAAAAAAAAGATACTCACATTGAAAACTTGTACAGTGCTTTTTGAAATATCTCTTAAGCGAATTTGAATATGTACACAGAAAAGAAAAGTTTATGAAACTTAACAACTAATTAACAAGGATTTATTTTGTTGCCTTAATTAATATTATCTAAAGAAAAACAAGATTGATGATTTTCGCCCTGTAATGGTTTATTTTTGAAAACATTCATTGTTTTTTTCGGTGTAGCCGTTGTAAAGTCCCATCTGTTCACTCAAATTTTGTCCAAGGTTAGCTTTGAAAAACCATATCAATTTGAATAGAACTGAATTTTGTGACTTAAAAAGGATTTTCCAGGATACACTATAAAAATAAATGCCATACATATGCATAAACTTATACTGATACACAATTTAATGGCACTCTTCGTTTTGATGCCTCTTTTGACATTTTGCAGCTTGAATGGAAAACTTTTCGTCACAAAAAAAGAAGAAGAAGGAGAAGAAGGGAAGGCAAAACATGTTCAAGTGACACCCAAGTTCTCGAGAATATACATATGTACACATACACATGCACACATGTATCAGATCTACAAATGCAGAAAAGCACATTTCGAATATGCTGCAGACTCATTTCTTAGTAGTAAGTACAAATTTATATTCGTATTTAGTTGAATTTAAGTTTCTCTTCGTTTGTTTTCATGTTTTAGGTGAAGTAAAAATAAAAGTAAAAAACAAACTTTTAATAATGTATACAAATTATTTTTTGTTTCTACCTCTTCGATTATTTGTCATAGTTGTATAAATGTCGTACAGGGTATTCACCGTTCGTTGCTTGCAATAAATATACATATGTATGTATGTTGGCGTCTTACATTGAATTTGAAATGTGTTTTTGTATATGCACATTTGTATTTTTGTGTTTGCCCATTTGGCGCTGTAACCATGCTAGCAACAACAACATTTTTGGTACTGTAAACAAAGTTGAAACTCATGCATGTATATGTATGTGTTTGTATATTATTCTCAACTATTCAACTATGGGAAAAGTGTTGAAAGCACTAACCATGGGTCAAATTCAGAGGGTGCCCAAAAAGAGCACATTTGACAGCCATTATTATGACGTTTTTCTCAATTACTTTCGTGTTTCTAAAATGTTCTACACTTTTGGAATTTTCTAGACTAATATTGAGTTTTATAACTGTGCTAAATGCATTTATGCTAAAAATGCATAGCTAAATTCATTATTCATGTCATCGTTGGAGCTTAAATAAATAAACCGACACAAACTAACGTTATTTCACTTGCAAAATGGTTTTCAAATTATTTGCACTACTGTGCCTGTTTTCTGTCATCGTCAAGAGCGATAAGATATGTGAAACTAATCCCACGATCAAGTGCCTGATTGCAGCATTCTTAAGACGATCTAATTCCATAGCTTGCAATGTGGCAGCTGGTGAGAAGATAAAGAATCTGACTGCCACGTTTAAGAACACTATCAAAATATGTTCCGACAAGGCGCGAGGTACGGACGCAGCTAGAAACTTTCTTACCCTGGCTAACAAAATTGAAGAGCAAAGTACACGAATGGTCACGTCGTGTAAAAACATTGACTTCTTCTGTGGTTCCAAAATGATGTGGTCATATTACAAGTTGACAAACGATCTGAAAGCAGCCATAGTCATGGGCGTTGAAATTGGAGATCTTGAACCTGGTTGCTTCACTAATGTAGTCGAACAATATTACACTGAGCTACCCAGTCAATTGAAACAGTTAAGACAATGCCTCTTCAATTCGGAATAGGGAACTTAAGAAACACAACCACAATTAGGAGTGAATGAACATTATTCATATAATATTTGAGTTGTCTTTTTTTAATTTTGAATAAATATGCATAATCGTTTTGTTTCAATTCAGTTTTTATATCAGATTATTTGGTATAAAATATTCTTAGGATTTTTCTTGAAGCCCGAAGAACAACTCAAATGGGTCAACATTTATCAGGAGTAATATTTTTTCTCTCGAATTTATCCCATTCGTATACTAAACACAAACACTTTTTGTTCGGGGAAATACCCACCAATTAAATATATTTTTAAATGATATAGTATAAACAAATGTTTCTAAATAATAAGCTAGCACATTATTGCTTATAGAGTGTGGTTCATAAGAAAGCAAGAGATCGGACATCATATTTAAATTTATACCAAAAACCTCTTTGAACAAGTTGTTTTAAATTGTTCGTTCGTGTGTCTCGAGTCTTTGGCACGCGAGATCAACATTTACGATGAGGTAAGAAATTATTTCGAGTGAGGAAAGATCGTATATATATATATACTATATATACTTGTCTTTCGGTTTGTCGTTTACTTATTTGGCAGGTGAGCATTTTAATTGTTTTCGCATTGATTTATTTCTTAGTAAATGTCTCTAAAGGAACGAATGCAATAAAAACGGCGAATGGTTCCTAACTGTTCGACGTTGTGCTTGTATTAAAACTTCTCATCATTATTCATAATGCTTTTTAAATTTGTTGTGTTTGCTTCACAACATTTAATTTACAATCAGCGCTAAAACTTTTTTTCCACATTTTTTTTTTTTTCACTGACTTTAAATAATTTTTTTTTTTTTTTTTATTGGCTTGTTTTTGGTGGTTATCATTAGCCTCGTTGTTGCCGGATGTTTGAACAATTTTGAGTTTGTGTAGCAAGGCGAAAACGCAAAGGAAAATGTAAATGCATAATTTACGAGCGGCCAAGACAATCATTTGCTTATATGCACATTACGTATATGTAGTGGTGTATCAATCGTACGAATTTTTCTTTTGCCCCGCTTACTTTTTGCTATATTGCTGTTGTTATTAATGCAAATAATTGTGTTTACTGTTGCTCATACATATTTATTACTGGTGTGTAGGGCACAAGGTAGGAAAGATTGTAGAACAACTAGAAAAGAGGAACATCTTATCACATTCAAATATTAGTAAGTTAACTAAGACTTTTTTAGTTTACATTCTCATTGAGCCATTCATGTGCTCTAATTCAAGTTCTTGAAGTATTTTTAACGAGTTTATTCGAATATACATTTATTTAAAACTGATTTTGAAACAATATATACAAGGACTAGGAATTTCCGTTTCTATATTCATCTCTATAAATCTACACATATCCCTATAATTAAATCACTTCCTAAACACCTTTCAATGCTCACACAAAAACAGAGAATTAACCTCTATCCCTGACTGACTGGTCTCTCCTCTACGTTTCTGAAAACTTGGACGTGTCAATCAGTATTTTCAATAACACTTCAAATTCTTTATAAGATCACAGAGAGTTCAATAGTTTGTGATCTTCATATTTGCTCCAGGACCTGATGGAGTACCAAGCTGTGTGCTGAGGTTATGTGTTCAGGGTCTTTCAAAGCCTTTGCATAAATTGTTTAGTTTGTCCGTGGAGTTATGCTCTTTTCCAAAAATTTGGAATTAGTCATATATTATTCCTTTGTATAAAAAAGGGAAACAAATCTAATGCTCAAAATGAAAGTTGTCTGCTATTCCTAAGATATTTGAGCAATAATCTCTCATCTTCAACATCTTTGAAAATCTTTGATTTCTGCGTGCATGATTCATGAAACAAAGATCTACTACCAATATTATATATATATTTTGTTAGAATTCACATCATTTGTTATTAAGTGCTTTCAAAATAAAATGCAAACTGATGTTATTTACACTGAACTCAGTAAGCCATAATCATTATTTCAATTCCCAAATGAAATAAAATCTTAGTAAATACTTTCTAGTCAAAGAAATTACATTTAAAATTTTAAAAATTCCTTGTTTTTTGAGTCTATAATTTTTCTAAATGGGTAAGTGCGACTTGAATGAGGCGTGTTGCCCACTCAGAGGGAAAGCATTATTTCTGGGCTATTGGACGATCGGACACGCATGTGTGATTATAATTATACGGGCTTTGGATGCCCAAGAAGATCTTGATATTTTTCAAATTGGTCAAATACTTCTGCACGTCATGCATTTTATAGCCGGGATACTGATTCTCGTAGGCGTTTACAAGGTAAGTATCATGTGAAATAAGTATGCATTATCCTAATTATGATTTGTTTCCAGAAAATACCAAGCTTATTCCTTATTGGTGTCGTCCTAAGTTGGTTTTTGCCCTGTGTCTATTTCATTATTATTTATCTATTAGGTAAGGACGCAAGAATGTTTTAATGTGGGAACTATCTTTACGCATGTATATTTCTGTTTCTTTTCAGTTGTTCAAATTATCTTCACCATAACGGCTTGCAGGTATTTTAAATTGATGAGAGCAGAAAAAGCTTCCAATATATAAAATGAAAAACTACTACCGATAAACTATCGTTGGTGTTTGAAATTGACAAAAAAAAAACATGAAACAATGTGAAAATAACTAATAAGAAATAATAATAATAAGTTGGGCTGTCTCATTAACTATTTCTATACCCTGAACCCATTGAAAATGGGTAAAAAGGTATATGTACAAAAGTATGTAACAGGCAGAAGGAAGCATCTCCGACCCCATAAAGTATATATATTCTTGATCAGCATCAACAGCCGAGTCGATATAGCCATGTCCGTCTGTCCGTTCGTATGTATGAACGCGTCGATCTCAGAGACTATAAGAGCTAGAGATATCGAAACTGGGATGAGATATCGATATAAAACAAACTTGTTCTGTTCAGGGCTTCGACGAGCTTATGGTCCAAAGAGTCTTTAGCTATAATAGTCTCTGCGATCGACGAACGGACGGATATGGCTATATCGACTCGGCTGTTGGTGCTGATCAAGAATATATATATTCTGCCTGTTACATACTTTTACACAAAACCATTACACCCTTTTTTACCCAATTTGACGGTATAAAAAATCGTAAAATATTTCTCAAAAATGATGAAAATCGTTAATTACATACACACAAGTTAAAGAATTCAATACATTAAGTACATCATGTATAAAAAGAGTGGATAAAGGGAGGGAATGAGGATGGGCGTCACTTGCTGGAAAGTTGAGAGCCACATAAAAGTGAAGGCAAACAAATTGTTGAGAAGTGGGTGAGTGGGTGGAACAGGGCTATAAATGGGGTTGACTGATTTTTGTCTTCACGACTTGGGCGCGTAATTAAATTCCATGGCTGTGCCGAGGGTCCCATTCGGAGTAGGGGGTGGTGTGGACAGGACCCAAGCTGAACTGTGGCTCAACTGTGCGTGATTGTAATGAGTGGGCGTTGCTCGAGTGGGTGGTGCTGCTAGTCCCAACGACATTTATCAAGTAGACAAATATTTGCTCTAATTAGTAAAATTGGACATGTTCCAGTGGAATGGTGGAAGTGGGAGGGGCGGGGAGGAAAGTACCAGAGGGTGAGTGTGGAGTGTTGACTGATTGCCACAAAATCGTTTGTTGCCTTCGATTTGACGGCGAAGGCCCTCAGCTAATTAAATGTTGCTCGACCGGCGTTGTGCTTTTTTTTTTTTTGGGGGGGGGGGGGGAATAGAAAATTAGTTAAAGACAAGTAAATGCCAATTGCGTGTTCCGAAAATGTCTTCGGAATGGTTTTGTTATTGTTTTCGGGTTAACATTGTTTGAAGCGATTAACGCTAAATATTCTGCTGATTGGTAATTGTCTTTGCATGCAGATTAAGTAATTTACAAAAGCTTCTGCGTGTTCACAATTATCTAACACACTACCTACTCCCCAACGCATCCAAATCTCAATATTATAGTTTTCGGGGGTGCCATACTACATACACACACACATATATATATATATATATATAACATAACATTAGAAAAATGTGACATACAACAAAAGAAGGAAAACGTTTGACCTTACATTTCAACTCGTTAGCTGCACGCCAAGTACTTAGAAGTACCTTGAAGGGAGAACAATTCAACAACAATTTCTTTTTTATATTTTTTTTTGCTACACAAAATTTTAAGTTTTAACGGAAAATAATTACTAAAGTAATGACTCTTTCAAGGTACCGTTTTCGTTATAATTACATCTAATTACTTCTTAAATCGAAAGGAATAAACAACCCTAAAGGAACAATGAAAAGTTCACTCAAAAGTGTATAAAATGAATTATTTAAGGACTTGACAATTGTTTCGGTACACATATACTTAGAAAATAAAAACAAAAATGTTTAATTAGAACATAAAATTTAAAAATTCTTTTTTAATCAGAGTTAAAAACGTTAACAAGCAAGTTTTGGCAAACCACGCGTCTAATAAATATTCAAAACACAAATCCCCCGATCCAAAATAAAAGAAAGTTTTTTTCTCTCTTTTCGTCTGTGTTTAGTTGTGGGCCAAGTTTAAGCACAGTTCGGGCAATGAAGTAAAACAATAAATCGCTGAGAAATCCTGTGAGCAAAGCAACAACAAACGAAAGGAACGACCAACTGACCTAACCCGTTTCCGCAACAATGGAATTGGGGTTTGTTGGGGTTGCGTCAGGGGTCTTCCAATAGTCCAATAGGGAATGCCAAGCGAAATATACTTCAATAATTCATTCGAATCATGATAAATGTCCGGATTTCACTCTGACATTCGCAAAATATACTGAGGTCAGCACGCACACAATATATATATATATATGGAAAGGAAAAAACTAACAAACGGCAATCCTTTTGCACAGATTGGGATTCTGCTTACGTGTTGACTTAGCCAACACATCTGCCGCTGCTTAGCTCTACTCTGTTCTGTTCTGTGCCATTCTGTTGAGCTTAATGTTGCATGTATGATAAACTTACTATGGCCGGTTGCCACGGGCAACAGTTGCCAAGTGCCGTTTCAGCAGTTTCGACTGACTGGTCAAGACCCCAAAGAACTGTGATTTCAAAAATTATGTCCATTTAAGTGATAAAAACACTTGGATAAAATAAACAAGTAAGAAGGCTCTAGTCGAGAAATCCCGACTAGACTATACCCTTAACCCTATAATTTACGCATACAGTCAGTGCTTGCAAGTATGTTTGAGTGTGTGTATGTATACGCGTATAGTGCATACCTTCTTAATTTCAATACTCCATATCTCCAGTGTTTCTCAACCGATTTCAATAAAATGTTCACAGATTGTCATTATTTAGTCTGAATTAAAAAATGCAAGATTTTGTTGTTATCGATCACATGTGTATATCGGAAACGGGAAGAGTTATCGAAAATTTAAAACCTAGCTAGCCTAGGGATTAGGCGAGCTTATGTACCAAATCTGGAGTCTCTAGCTCTTATAGTATCTGAGATCGACGCGCTCATATATACGGACGGACGGACGGACGGACAGACGGACAGACGGACATGGCTATATCGACTCGGCTGTTGATGCTGATCAAGAATATATATACTTTATGGGGTCGGAGATGCTTCCTTCTCAATGTAACATACTTTTGCACAAAACCATTATACCCTTTTTACCCATTTTCAATGAGTTAAGGGTATAATAAAATGCCAAAGGACAGCCTTAACTAGAACATTAGAAAGGAATTCATTCAAATATATGAAAACTATTGAGATGGATTATAAGTTCTTATAATTTATTTATTATTATTTATTCTCTGTGTAATTCGTTGCATGAAGTACTGCATTAAGAAACTTTAAACGCTTAAAGCGTGTAAAAGTTGTTTAGTTTAAATATCGAATAGTATTGGGAAACGTTTCAAAAAACCCGATCTAATAATGCAGTTGAGAGGAAAAAACTTGCTAGTATTTTAATTACTATATCAATGATGTTGTAGCCTGCTGTTTGTATCAAATGGTCGATGCCAGATGGTTTTTGGGGTCGTCTTCTGTCAAATCTGTCCAAAACTTAGGTACTATTGAAATCAAAATGGAGGAAAAGCTTTCCACGTGTCCAAAACCATGCAGTGACAATCCAGTGGTCAATGTTTTAAACACAATTCTAATATCGATAAAAGGATCGAATTGCTTCAGAGGCTTTATATTAGGTGCAGCAAAAGGGCTGAAACACATTTGCAACTTCATACGCGACACAATTAAATTGTCAAGCTTCTCTTTAGTAGAGGATTGAGAGGAATGCAATCCCGGATTTTGGACATCGTCATTTGGTGATCTACGATTTAAATGGACTAAATAAACAAATGGTTGACTTATTTATTGTATTAACACTCAATTTTCAAATGTTGCTTCCGAGTTGCCGAATTAAAATAAGCCAGCATAAGAATTGGACTCTCATTTCTAAAGGGCAACTCAAGTTCGAATGGCAGACTTTGTTTTTATTGCAAGACCGATTCAATCTAGTTGGTTATGGCGCATTTTAAAGTTTCGTTGCGGTCAAGTGTTATCTTTTAAAGTTAAGTTATACAACAAGGGCACTATTTTGCGTTAAAGAGTGGATCGGACTAGGAAGTATAGCATATCTGGAACTAAAAACACATCTTATACAAGTAACTGCGTAATTAAAGTTTAATCTTCGCCTTAAATGAAGTTGATCTGAAAAATCAAACATCCATATCATACTTATGGTTTCGGATAAGCTTTCTTCTGCATTTGTACATTTTTATTATAAAATTGTTCACATTTTTAATATTTTCAGTGAGTGAAAATTCCCAATATGTTTATCAAACCAGATATGTCTCTTATCCTAAGTTAGTGTAACCAAATTTGGTGGCAAGTCAACTGATGATATGTAATGTATAATCGAGCCGTTTCTTAATGCTTGAGACATGCTTATTAATATTATACCTGTAATAAAGAGCATACAGTTATATCTGCATTAAAGACTATTGCACCACAAATTAAATCTTAAACAGCTTTACTTTTGCAAATCTGCACGTTATTTATTGGCACAAACATTAGATCTGTCGTTATTGTTACCAATATGCGAGAGATTTTATATATTGCTAGGGGCATATGTGTGTAGCAAGAGTTATCCCTCCATGAACCTATCGAAAAACATGAGTCTTCCATCTGTGCGATATAGAGTGTGATTTTCTTAAGCGAATTCTTTAGAAAGACAGTAGCCTGTTCGTGATCATCGTCGGCCGGGCAATGTTGAATTGCGGTCAGAACACCAAATGCATCCTTAAGAAGCTCGGTAAATGCGGCAGCAATGCAATTCACAGCCTTCGGTAATGGATCTAGTTCCACGGCATGCGCAAATGCACTGATGCTCATGCTCTCAATATCCTTTGCTGGTTCTTTAGCGGGCCTCTCCCATTCTGTAGTTATGCCATTTAATTTTTTGAATGCTGACAAATCGGACTCTGCACTGCTAAAGAAAGGTAACTTATAAGTTTCATTTTACAATAATTTAAGTGATTTTTAATAACGTTCTTTAATTGCATACCTTTCTTGTGTTTCAGTTGGTTGTTTTTCATGTGAAGTTTTTTTTTCCGTTGAGGAAGAATTATTATTCAGATTTACATTCAGTGAAACGTCACCACTAGCATTTTTTTCTTTCTTTGTAGTCGTCGCTTTGGTTTGGATGTTTTCGTGGTTGTTATTATATCCTTAACAGATTGAAAATGGCTAAAAAGGGTATAATGGTTTTGTGCAAAAGTATGTAACAGGCAGAAGGATGTTTTTGTGTGATTTGTGTAATTTGAGTTTCCCCATTTTGAACCTACGCCCCTGCGGAATGTGATCGTCTAACGTGGAATCAAACTCCAATTGTTGACTTTGGCTATCATATTGTTGCATTTCTTCAGGATGTCCATAATTATGTTGTCGCGGATAATGATGTGATGTAGTCAAATGATTTGTTTCGGTTGGGACAAAGATCGACACAGGCACGTATATCGATAATGTAAATACAACTTGCATTTTTAAATGATTCTCTTAAGGTGGTAGACCCGTCATATATATGGATTGTAATATAATTAATTGGAGTTGGGATAGTTGATCTAAATGTTCCGTATTTGAGGCGTAACAATTTTAAATAGTTTAACAAAAACTACACGCTAATAATTATATACTAAACCCATTGAAGATGTGTAAAAGGGGTATAATAGTTGTGTGCAGTTAATGCCGATTGGCCAGATCGGAAAAGTATAGCATATAGCCACCAAACAAATTCAAAGTCATACCATGAAAAATAATTTGGATTTACAAGTTTATTTAATACGTGGTCTGCCGAAAATAGCATTCTTACACTTTTATCTTTTTTTTTAAGGTCATATAGAAGCAAACTCCTATATCAACAGGATAAGTTATGGCCATACAGACATACTCCTTAACGACCTTTTTATGGCATACGGAAAATATTTCGTCTTCTACAAAACCCAAAATACCCAATACTTCAAACTCAAGTACTATGGTCTTTACAATTGCAGACGCGAGTGGGTCCAGGCAATCAGGTTTTAGAAGCGAATATTTTTTACAAGAATTGAGATATAATTCCGATGCTTTTAAATTTTCCGTGGCCAACGATCTGGCTTCGATAAGAAGATCTCTACTTAGATGTGTCATTTTACCACATTCATCAATGTTCTTTTTAAATCGATACGAGGCTACGTGTAGTTTTTGCAACTGATCATTGTAGCAATCGACTGAAATGTTTAGTAGTTGTGTAATCCATTCTCGAACGGGCTTCTTACCGGGAATACTTGCAGTCGGTGTATCAACTGTGTTGGGCGTTGGAAACTCCGGAGTGACAATTTCAGGAGAACCTCCTTGTGTAGTGCTATAATATTATCAAAAAGGATATATGCATCTATCTACATATGTATATATTTTAACATACGTGTCTGTTGTTTCCGGGGATAGGAGCTGTGAATCGGAATCAGAAAAATTGGGTTCTGTTTCAGTAGTTGACTCGACTTCTTCAGTAGTTAGCTCGACTCTTTCAGTAGTTGGCCAGAATTCTGAAGAATTTTCATTTTCTATCGATGACGCTTCGTTTTGTTTTTTTGTAGTGGTAGTCGACTTGGTAGTTGACTTGGTAGTTGACTTGGTAGTTGACTTGGTAGTTGACTTCGTAGTTGACTTGGTAGTTGACTTGGTAGTTGACTTGGTAGTTGACTTGGTAGTTGGCTTGGTAGTTGACTTGGTAGTTGGCTTGGTAGTTGGCTTGGTAGTTGGCTTGGTAGTTGGCTTGGTAGTTGGCTTGGTAGTTGGCTTGGTAGTTGGCTTGGTAGTTGGCTTGGGAGGTGGCTTGGTAGTTGGCTTGGTAGTTGGCATGGGAGGTGGCTTGTGAGTCCTGTCAGGCCTGGGAGGCTTGGGAGGCTTGGGAGGCTTGGGAGGCTTGGGACGCTTGGGAGGCTTAAAGAGCTTGCGTCCTTCTACCTGATTCGGTTCTTCTTTATGACGCAAATTCTTATGGAGCGTATGTCCTAGTTGGTGTCTATATTGCGGACTACGATTTCGATGGTGACGTTGCAATTCAACGGTCGAATTGGGATCTTCATTTTCGGTTGGGCTGACAACTAATATGAAAACAAAGATTAAAATAGCACTTAAACCTTTCATTTAAAATGTTTCTTTCTTTATAAGCTATGTAATGTCGTATTTATAAGCTCTCCAATTTGCGTTGGTCAATTTAACATTAATATAATTTTGAAGCGTGGCATAAGAAATTGTTTTGCAAGCATTTATTTGTTACTTAACCTGTTTAATCTAGTTAAGAGCTGTTTATGTAAGCGTTTCAAAAGTTCTTAAGCCTATTAGTACGGAAATATCCAAGACGTATCTTATTAGTAAGTATTAATATTTAGTATCTAAAATACCACACACAAGGCCAGTACACTTTTCCAGCTAAAAATGTTCTTTGTAATACTTTTGTTGCTTATATCAACAATTGAGTGCAATGCCAAAAGCGAAAAACAATCAGAATCCGAAATATCAACAATTAAGAAAACAAAATCAAAAGCAAAACCCCAGTCATTCGGACTTCCGCCTTTATTTATTATAAAACTTATAAAAAACATCTTTCGAAAGAAAACTTATGTTTGTGCTTTCGCTGCAATAGACAAAGTAATGGAAAGTATTATTTGCGCAATTTCCGAATTAGTTAAGTGTCGTGATAAAGGTACAACATTGAACAAAATGAATGGCATAAAAAAAAATTACGAAATACATAAAAAAGAGCGCCCCATTCTAATTAAACTGGTAGTATTCATATATGTCGCCATAAATATTTTGATAGAGATCATTAGTTTGGTGGTTCAGATGATGGATTTTAAAAAATTTCTCTTGTCGATTGGAGTTGAATGTGGCTGGCCAGCGATTAGAATAATGTTTTGCCCCATTTTCGAGGCCATTAAGATATTAAATAAATGTCTTTTCTATTAATTGAATAAAACAAACATAAAATAAAATATAGCATCGATGTCGTTTTACTGAATGGGTAAATATCCAACGGCACTAAAACTGTCACTTTTATATTTAACCTATGGTAAATGTAGACATATATTGAATGGCTTTTTCTTGTCGTAATGCACTTAGTAAGTATATACTATTAAGATTATAAATGTGAAAGTTTTTATATAGGTTTGCTACTATATCACGCACAAACTACTGAACGGATTCAATTGAAACTTTACGGAGAATTAGTTGTCCTACGAGGCACAGACGGAAGTGAGAAGGTAAGAATAATATCATTCATCAGAAACACATTGTTGGGTATACAATGTGCTTCAAGGCAAAATGTTTTGCTTTACGAAAGTTGTTAAAGGCGACTATCTGAATATAATAATGGATGTGAATGGATATCAACCGATTGACATATATATTAGTCAATAAGTATTGTTGTAACTTAGAATTATTCATAGTTGGAAATTTTAATCTTTAAAATGGAGGACCATTTGGATAATGTTTGAAATGAAGCAATAAATTACGCCAAACTTTGTTGTTATGTAATTTTTGAGAAGTTTATTTGTGATATATTTAATTTCCTTTACGTCCTATGTTGACACATTTTTTTTTTGTCCCGGGGATGTAGCATCAAATACGCAAACTCCTATATCGGCCGGAAAAGTTATGGCTTGACAGTACATCTTCTTAATGCATGTTTTATGGCATAAGGTTAACATTTCCCATTATTTAAAGCCAAGTTCTTTTACTATTTTAAACTGTGTGGAAGATATATTGAAAAGTGTTATATCAAGGCGTTTTTCGCAGAAAAGTTTTGATTCACAATTGTTGACATATTCCTCTGCATCATTTTTAAAAGCTTCCTTAAAGCAATCATTTGTTGGTACAACTCTGGAAAACTCTGGATTGGTTTCTGTCAAATCCTCAAAATTCACAACAGTTGTTTTCAATAATTTTATTTCGGGCAGCAAAAGCGCTTCTAAAGCAATTGTTTTTATCGCATTCATAAGAAATTATTTGTAATGATGCTTTTTGTGGTCTTCGAGTTGTTAGTCTTTGTCGCTCAGTTGTCGTTGTCGTTGGCCTGGTTCTTCCAATTCATGTCCACTTGGTCCACGCATTAGTCGTTCTTCCAGCTTTAGTTCTTCTCTATGGCCCATATAATGATGATGCTGATGTTGATGAATTCAACTGACGAATTGAGATCTCCACTTTCGGTTCGGCTGACGACCAATATAAAAACAAAGAAAACAAAATTAAAATTGCACTTTAACCTTTCATTTAAAATATTCCTTTATTTATAAGCTCTCCAATTTGCGTTGGTCAATTTAACATTAATATAATTTTGAAGCGTGGCATAAGAAATTGTTTTGCAAGCATTTATTTGTTACTTAACCTGTTTAATCTAGTTAAGAGCTGTTTATGTAAGCGTTTCAAAAGTTCTTAAGCCTATTAGTACGGAAATATCCAAGACGTATCTTATTAGTAAGTATTAATATTTAGTATCTAAAATACCACACACAAGGCCAGTACACTTTTCCAGCTAAAAATGTTCTTTGTAATACTTTTGTTGCTTATATCAACAATTGAGTGCAATGCCAAAAGCGAAAAACAATCAGAATCCGAAATATCAACAACTAAGAAAACAAAATCAAAAGCAAAACCCCAGTCACTCGGACTTCCGCCTTCATTTATTATAAACCTTATAAAAAACATCTTTCGAAAGAAAACTTATGTTTGTGCTTTCGCTGCAATAAAGATGGTGGTGAAAAGTATTATTTGCGCAATTTTCGAATTACTTAAGTGTTTATATGAAAGTACAATAGGCGCAATAATGAAGAGCATAAAAGATACATTCGAAATGCTTAAAAAAGAGCGCCCCGTTCTAATTAAACTGGTATTATTCATATATGGCGTCATAAAGATTTTGGTAGCGATCATTAGTTTGGTGGTTCAGATGATAGATTTTAAAAAATTTCTCTTGTCGATTGGAATTGAATGTGGCTGGCAAGCGATTAGAATAATGTTTTGCCCCATTTTCGAGGCCATTAAGATGTTAATTAAATGTCTTTTCTATTAATTGAATAAAACAAACATAAAATAAAATATAGCATCGATCTCGTTTTACTGAATAGGTAAATATCCAACGGCACCAAAACTGTCACTTTTATATTTAACCTATGGTAAATGTAGACATATATTGAATGGCTTTTTCTTGTCGTAATGCACTTAGTAAGTATATACTATTAAGATTATAAATGTGAAAGTTTTTATATAGGTTTGCTACTATATCACGCACAAACTACTGAACGGATTCAATTGAAACTTTACGGAGAATTAGTTGTCCTACGAGGCACAGACGGAAGTGAGAAGGTAAGAATAATATCATTCATCAGAAACACATTGTTGGGTATACAATGTGCTTCAAGGCAAAATGTTTTGCTTTACGAAAGTTGTTAAAGGCGACTATCTGAATATAATAATGGATGTGAATGGATATCAACCGATTGACATATATATTAGTCAATAAGTATTGTTGTAACTTAGAATTATTCATAGTTGGAAATTTTAATCTTTAAAATGGAGGACCATTTGGATAATGTTTGAAATGAAGCAATAAATTACGCCAAACTTTGTTGTTATGTAATTTTTGAGAAGTTTATTTGTGATATATTTAATTTCCTTTACGTCCTATGTTGACCCATTTTTTTTTGTCCCGGGCATGTAGCATCAAATACGCAAACTCCTATATCTGCCGGAAAAGTTATGGCTTGACAGTACATCTTCTTAATGCATGTTTTATGGCATAAGGTTAACATTTCCCATTATTTAAGGCCAAGTTTTTTTACTATTTTAAACTGTGTGGAAGATATATTGAAAAGTGTTATATCAAGGCGTTTTTCGCAGAAAAGTTTTGATTCACAATTGTTGACATAATCCTCTGCATCATTTTTAAAAGCTTCCTTAAAGCAATCATTTGTTGGTACAACTCTGGAAAACTCTGGATTGGTTTCTGTCAAATCCTCAAAATTCACAACAGTTGTTTTCAATAATTTTATTTCGGGCGGCAAAGGCGCTTCTAAAGCGATTGATTTTATCGCATTCATAAGAAATTATTTGTAATGATGCTTTTTGTGGTCTTCGAGTTGTTAGTCTTTGTCGCTCAGTTGTCGTTGTCGTTGGCCTGGTTCTTCCAATTCATGTCCACTTGGTCCACGCATTAGTCGTTCTTCCAGCTTTAGTTCTTCTCTATGGCCCATATAATGATGATACTGATGTTGATGAATTCAACTGACGAATTGAGATCTCCACTTTCGGTTCGGCTGACGACCAATATAAAAACAAAGAAAACAAAATTAAAATTGCACTTTAACCTTTCATTTAAAATATTCCTTTATTTATAAGCTCTCCAATTTGCGTTGGTCAATTTAACATTAATATAATTTTGAAGCGTGGCATAAGAAATTGTTTTGCAAGCATTTATTTGTTACTTAACCTGTTTAATCTAGTTAAGAGCTGTTTATGTAAGCGTTTCAAAAGTTCTTAAGCCTATTAGTACGGAAATATCCAAGACGTATCTTATTAGTAAGTATTAATATTTAGTGTCTACATAACCGTACACAAGACCAGTACACTTATCCAGTTAAAAATGTACTTTGTAATACTTTTGTTGTTTAGTTCATCAATTAAATGTCTTGAAGAAGCATTATTAAAATGTGTATATGAAAGTACAATAGGCGACAATATTATGAATGTAGGCAAAGTACTTGACAACAACTATGCCATTCCATTTAAAATGATATTATATATATATATGTACTATTGCCGTTAAAAAAATTAGTGTAAGTGTCTTAATTTTGCTGGTTTCAGTAGTAATTGGCGGACTTTTCTAATAAATATAGATTGGATCTATATTCTATATTTATATATATATATTCTGTCATACATGGTTATAATCATATTATTTGTTTCCTGTCCCATTGACCGTGCATATGGTACATAAATTATCACGGCTATCAATTAGCATTATGTCGCATTTTCCCGGTTGTCGAAAAAACCTAACGATAAAGTCAGTGGATAAATTGGGGAGATTCAGGCGCGCGCCAATCGCTAAGTTTTGAGAGCCTGAGAACCAACAGAAACATTTGTATGCTGGGCGAAAAATTGGGACAAACTGAAGCTGATCCGGGTCTCAAAAAGGACACAGGTGATGGCTGCAGGCTTAGCGCGCTTCTTGCTGCGTGGGAAACAGCTAAAAGTGAAAGAAGAAGCCAGAACCTCTGGCATGTGCAGAAAATCCATCATAACGCTGATAATGCTAAATAAAACATTTTTCTTTGGCAGGCAACACACAAAATTCTTGCAGGAACAATGCGGCTGGCAAGGTTTTTTTTTTTGATTGGGGCACGGTCAAAGCCGTAAGTAAGGCTCAATTTGTGTGCAGTAGCAGTTGACATAGGTCTCAGATGTCCTTTACCTGGTGTGCCACAGGTGTGCCTCTGACTCTGCAATTAGTCAGGCATGCGTAGCTAAGCTCATGCAGTAACATTTTTTACCTATCTATGTTCTACTCTTACTCTTTTTCATTACATTTCAAACCGTAACGCGTTGCTTACTCTAGTACTATATTTGTAATAGTTACAATCATTGGAACAGCAGAGTGAACCAGTTTTGTAGGTATACCAGTTTTCTCTGCTTCTCTTTTTGTTTTGGTTTTGCAGTCCTTTCTTATTATAAAGTTGCTTGTTTGCCTTTAAGCCATATTGTGCCTACCTGAATGCCCAGTGAAGTGATTAAATTCCAGTCCATTCACCTGATATGGATCTTCAATTTCATGGATAACACTTACTAGCGAATTGAGATGTGCTGTGAAAATTGACAGTTGTCGCGATAATGTTTTTTTATACCCTTAACCCATTGAAACCCATTTGTCATGCAGTCTGCTGTCCGCTTATTAAAGCCGTGTAGATATAGCCATGTCCGTCTATCCGTCCGTCTGTCCGTCCGTCCGTATGTATGAACGTGTCGAACATAAGCTCGCCTAATCCCCGCGCAGTAAAAGTTTGTTTTAGACTTTCGATAACTCTTTCCGATATACACATGTAATCGATAATAATAAAATCTTCAATTTGGAAATTTTGATGCAGTTTGAAAGATTAGACTAAATAATGACCATCTGTGAAAATTATTTATTATTATTTATTGAAATCGGTTGAGAAACACTGGAGATATGGAGTATTGAAATAAAGAAGGTATGCTCTATACGCGTATACATACACACACTCACACATACTTGCAAGCACTGACTGTATGCGTAAAGTACAGGGTTAAGGGTATAGTCTAGTCGGGATTTCTCGACTAGAGCCTTCTTACTTGTTTTTTTTTTGTATTTTGTGCAAAAGCAACTTTAGTTCGTTATATATGAAACGATTTTCTCGTTATACAACTCAGAAAGTTTTGCCTTATAGTTCACTGCCTTTTCATTCTACTTCAAATCTCACTTGTGAGTGATATAAAAAATTCTTATTATATTTTCTTAAAATTGTTAGAGTACTGCCGGGCTCTGTTATTATATAATTTATATATAATTTTTTTTAAACAAAATGAGAATTTTAACGTATTTGGTGTCTGCTTTGGTAATGTTTGTCTTCGTGTGTGCTGTGAATGAGCTGAAGCAATGCTTAAAAAAGGAGAATTCACAGAATGAGGTCTTTATGTTGGATGAGAGCTTCTGGGAGCTGATTCTGCACGATGAATGGATAATTGGCTTCTGCTTGCCCGTGTTCATGGCCTGCACCAAATTCGAACGTTTGTGGATGAAGGTTGCCAAAGAGCTGAAGCGTAAGAAGAGCAACATAATTGTGGCTAGCATGAAACTAGATAATTCCGAGTCGATCATTAAACGTTTCTCTATACGTGAATTGCCAACCATTTTGCATGTTAAGAATGGCGTTTTCCGCAAGTTTCCAGTTGCCAAAACAGTCGAGGATTTCAGGGAGTTGGCACTGACCAAATATAAGGATATCGAACCAATGCCCTTCTGGCAGCATCCAAATGGAATACTTATGTGTGCCTACATACGCTATAAGGAGGCTATCAATATGGTTTACGGTACCGGCTGGTTAGATATGAGCTATGAGCATGCCACTTGGATAGTGCGCACTGTCCTAATGCTCATTGTGATGATGATTGTGACGGCTTTATGTGGCCTTTACGCCAACAAGCGCGACAAGAAGTTAAAGAAATTGAGACAAGAAGAAGAACTAAAGAAGTTAATGAAAGAAAAATTTATTGATTAATTGTAAATTGTTGCAATTTACTTACCACAAAAAAACACAACGCCCACAACGAAATGTTTCTTTAGTTTTGGCGTTAAATTTAAGCTCCCAATAAATACAACGTTTTTAAATTTGGCAAATGGAATTCATTCGTGTTTTTGCTTTTTTTAAATATATATATATTTTTTTTTACGGCCCATATGCTTGCTGGCCACAGTAAATAGTTTTAGCAGCTGCCTCTTTTGTTGGTACTTGGAGTAAAAGAAATTAGGCTGCATATTGGTAAATATTTCTTGATGACGCTTATAGTATAAAATATTTGATTACAATACGGAAAGTTTAATATTATACACATTGTTGACACAAAACATGAAATATGTATAAAAAAAATCTATTCAAATATTTATGTTTGTAACCAATGTGCAGTAAAAGTAAAAACATTTTCTTGAATTTTGTTTCAAATTATAAATATATAAATATATATATATATATATATATATATATATATTTTTTTAGATATTAGTATTGAACCGACTCCTTAGTTCTTATGACTTTCCTTCCACGCCTTTAACTATACTTTACTTGAGGTTTGAGCCCAACAATATTTTTGTTTGATGTGTCGAAGAGTTGGAGAGTTTGACAGAGAAGTACGTGATTAGTACCTTTCAGTTGTGCCAGTTATGCACTTATCCCAATCAAATGATGAGGAGAAAGGTAGCTCATAACTCTCAAACCTCACGTGACTTGAGCCCTCTTTTGTTTTTTATTTATTTTTGGGTCATCACGAAAAAGTCCTCTTTTGGCTTTCATCTTTTTAGGAGAAAATTTGTTAAGTTAAAGTGCTTAAAAATAGATTTTGATCAGAAGAAATAAGGCAACTTTCAGCTTTAATGTGTTTTCAGCTCAAAAGATATAATTTTAAAGAGCAACGCACAATCTATGTGCAAGTAAAGCTCGACTAATATAAATAATATATGCAAATACAAATTGTATTTTTGATTTCTATTCCCCTTCTCTTCTCGTCTTGTGTTTTGCTGACTGTTGACGCAGCATTTTGCTGTGAAAATCACTTCTAAGACCGCAAAGTTGTTTAAGTTTGCATTTTGCATTTGGCATTGTCATAAATTATGCCAATGGGTGGGCTGAGAGGAAGCCAGCAGGACTTTGAATAAGGAAACCCTACGGATGAGTTGCAACTACACAACTTGAGAAGAAATTTGTAATTCAATAGGTTTTAACACAACTCTGCTGCTGCTGCTGTTGTAAAAGCCAACTGCACGATGACGATGATGATGATGATGATGATGATGATGATGATGATGATGATGATGATGATGATGATGATGATGATAATGATTATGATGAGATGTGTAATGTGTTAAATTGAAACTACAGAATTCTGCTAAATTACAATGCATTATTCATGTGTACAAGGACATGGCACAAACACACACATACGAGAGTGTAAATCACTTGAGATAAATGAAGATGCAATGCCAAAAAGGCTGACGTACTACCAAACACGTCCTGTCCAAACTCGGCTCTTTCTCTCCGCTACGTCAAAGTCGTTCTCAAGTGGAGCGTGAGACAACTTTCGAGCTGTGTTCTGTTGTTCCACTTTAAGCCTACCGCAAATTGATGACGCCTATTACAAATTCAGAATAGCACTACCTCTGCTATTGTTTTTATACCCTGAACCCATAGAAAATGGCTAAAAAGAGTATAATGGTTTTGTGCAAAAGTATGTAACAGGCAGAAGGAAGCATCTCCGACCCCACAAAGTAATTCTTGACCAGCATCAATAGCCGAGTCGATATAGCCATGTCCGTCTGTCTGTCCGTCCGTCCGTCCGTATGTATGAACGCGTCGATCTCTGAGACTAGAGACTCCAGACGTAAGCTCGCACAACAAAAGCTGGAATTTGGAAAACTTGGAGATGACGTTTAAAACGTTAGACGAAATAATGATAATCTGTGAAAATTTTATTGAAATCGGTTGAGAAACACCGGAGATATGGAGCATTGAATTTTGGAAAGTATGCACTACACGCACACACCCACACTCTCACATACTTGCAAATAGTGACTGTACGCGTTAAGTATAGGGTTCAGGGTATAGTCTAGTCAGGATTTCTCGACTAGAGCCTTCTTACTTGCTTAAGATGTGAATGTCGTATGATTTGTTGTTAATGCGTGCCAGCATCGAGCATATTAATATAAGTTTTCCTGATACTGATACGACACATAAAATTTATAAAATATATATAAAACAGTTCATGGGCTTTTCCAGAGGTATATCTCTTATTAGTTTCACAGCATTCTAAAAGCCCGAATTTCGATGATTTAGTCGGTTTTTTGTTCCTGTTGAGTGCAGTTGATTCCAGCGCGTATAAAACAAAATGAACTTAAATTGTTTTGTGTTTGTTCTGTTTATATTGATTATAAGTAAATCGTTGGCCGATCAACAGTCTTGTCAAGCGTCCAGGGTATTAGACGAACAATGTGGAAAGTATGCCTATAAGGTTGTGAAACCATTGTTAGACTACGTAAAACAGCTCAAAGCGGAACTTGATAACAACAATGATAAGCAAATACTACTCGACAAAGACAAAAAAATTAAGGAATTTCAGGAACAGTTGAACCAACAAAACGCAAATGTAGTTGAAGATTTTTACAATAAAACTATTCAACACTTAACCAACAACTCACAATCAATGAATGAAATTCACAAATTCACGAAACTGAATGTAACCAAATTGTGAAAATTGTGAAAACTACAATGATAAACAAATAATACTCGACAAAGACAAAGAAATCAACGAATTGCAAGAAATAAAATAAATACGGATTTAAGAAATCAGATCGATTTTCACAAGAAAGCGATTGAGCCAACAACTTACAATCAATGAATGAAATTCACGAATTTACGCAACTGAAGTGTAAAGAAGCAAATAGTGCAAATTGTGTTAACTGGACGCAGCAACAGCAACAACAAAAACAAATCGAAAATGATGCCATCAAGATACAAGATTTAGAAGTTAAACTGATGACTCAAGAAGAGCTAACTGCGGAAATGGACCAAAAATTAACTGATATGCAAAATAAAGTCGAGGAGTCTGAGAAGAAACTAATTAATATTGAAAGAAAACCTCCTTTTGAAGTGCCGTATGATCTTAATTCTTATTGCGGAGAAAACGTTCGAGCTCTAGGTTGGATTATTATTCTGCAGCGAACTGATGGTTATTTTGGCACTTGGAATGAATACCGAAAGGGCTTTGAAAATTTAAATGGCGACTTTTTCTTGGGCTTGGACAAATTCCATAACCTGGAATACTTTAATGGCACTGTCAAATATGCGAAATATGATCAATTTGAGATTGCCGGCGAACAAGATCGGTTCAAAGTGATTAAATTAAGCTATGCAACTGGCACTGCCGCAGATGATGAAAAATGGATTCAGTTGCATCAGTCATTTGGGAATACCTGGCTGTGGTACTGTGGATTTCGGTAAGCATCTTATGCAATCAATCATATATCATAATCTAATCATCTTAATTATCATACTTTTACAGTACATTCGATCTAAAAAGATGCCGCAACTTGAAACTACTTAAATTGCTTATACGCCCTGTAATTGTATAACGGAAATGGGAATAGTTAAAAAACTTGTACTGCATTGCGATTAGGCGACCTTATGTTCTAAATCTATTGTCTCTAGCTCAAAGTTTAGATTATTTTGTGATCTAGAAAACAAAGTTTTGAAAATCAAATACAGAAAAATTTGTAACAAACTTGTACTGCCTAGGGATTAGGCGAGCATATGATCCAAATCTGGAGTCTCTAACTCTTATAGTCTCTGAGCTCATCATCATTGCAGTTAAGAAAGTATTCACTATACGCGTACACACATACGTGCATGCACTGACTGTACGTTTAAAGTATGCTGTACAGGGTACAGTCTAGTCGGGATTTCTCGACTAGAGGCTTCTTACTTGTTTTTTTTTGTCACAAAGTCTTCAAAGATATAAAATTCAATTCCAGTTTTGTGCGTGACAAAATGTTGAGGCATTAAGCGGAAAAGTATTGAACTTAGATCAAGTATCTGGAAATTATTTTAATGTTGTTTACATCTGCTGATCAAATCTAAATGCATTCATATATATCTTAGAGAGTCCGAATTAAATAACTTTAAGTTTGTTCTGTTTAAAGTAATGTCTGCAAATGTAATTTGTTTACATTTTTATGATGGAAACGCATTTGGATATGCTTTCAATTTAAGTTTCAAATTGAATTACAGCACAGGAAGCTATTTAGAAATACTCGTGTATATTCGCAAATTTATTTATTTGACTACAAAATGTATATTTTTATGGGCCTTAAGGGGGCCAGCTGCTGGAAAATCGGACAATTTGTCTTCCAGATATCGTTTCAAGGATTTGAGGCTAGGCCGAGACGCAAAACGCAAGCCTGCATTGACTCTTGGGGCTGTCCAATTCAGTTCCACAAACGATTACCCAATTTCACGTGTCTGGATTGTTCTAGACGAGCTAGAAAAAAAGGGTTGTTCAGAACCCAGCTAGCCAGCTTTATCGTTGTATTTGTGTATTTCGCATTTTGATTGATTGCTGCCAGTTACAGGGTACAAATTGAATGACCAACTACTGCACAGAGAAGGCCAGTCAAAAATGATAAATAGACCAAATGACCCATTTAACTGTTGCGTTACGTTACATTCTCTCTCTCTCTTTCACTCCCTTTCTTGGTCAACTGCTTGTGTCTTAATCCTTCTTCGTCCAGTAATGGAGTTTCCTTGATTGCCTTTTGGCAAATTCGAAATAAACATCCATATCCATATTCATACACCGTTTTCAGAGCTATTTAATGGCAGACATCACATCTTTCAGCACACACACACATTTATCGTCAATCTATTGTTTTTTAAAACCACGCCTTAAAAACAAACTGGCTTTGTTTGGCCAACACTGAGTGCAGCCACAATTACCTGTTTCAATTGACGATTTCCTCGCAAATATCGAAACAGTGACACAAAAACACTCGCCAGGGGTTTGCCAAAAGGGATCCTAAATACAACCCTAGTTTGTCTCCGTCATTTATCCTTCCATCCATCCAACTAAAGTATATATAAATGCATCAAAAAAATGTTACTTTTGCCATTCAATTATATTTTCTTCTCTATACGTTGAGTACTCTGCAGCCTTTGAGGACCTTTGTTGCCTTTCACAAAAGGACGCCCAGGGGGAGGAGTGAAAGGGAGAGTGTAGTGAAGGATGGAAGAGTTCAATAGACTTACTTATACTTATTTTTTCGAATGCCCAAACGCAGGACGGCAATTATAGGGCAAAGGGACAACGAGTCAGAGTCGGAGTCGGAGTGGATAGCGAAGGGAGTGTATGCGAAAAAAGGGTTCTACGGGCATTAGCCAGCTTTATAGCGCACACACCATTAGTGAAATGCCAGGGAAAATAGAAAGGACACAAGAGAAGAGAAAAGAGGAGAGGGTGAGTGTGGGTAAAAGAGAAAAACAGGGACCTAAAGACATATATACGGCTAGGAAAAGTAGACAGAAATAGCGGCTGCCACCTTTGTTTGTCGGTCCTGCTGCCTGCGGGAACGAGCCGGGGCACTAACAGGAACAGAACAGGAACCGGGACTGGGACTGGGACTGAGACTGAGAAGTGGGAATAGGGTTGGGGTTTTTGTTTGTGCCGTTATGGACGGTGTCCCGCCCACCAATACCGTGCCGGGCAAAGATGGCAAAGACTTTTAGCTAAAATGTCAATTGAGTAAAAATGTGCGTATTTTGCAAACAGAGCGCAAATACTTATAGTATAATAAATATATAAACACGCACACACACATGAGCTTAGACATGTGTAGGTTGGATAGGAAAGAAGCTTCAAAAGAAAAATGGAAAAAAATGAAATGGAAAGCTTTTGGATAAATGTAGCGGCGACTGGCTCTTGGGGAGGGTTTTCTTCCTTTTTTTTTTGGCTGTCGATTATGCTCGGGAACAACTTTCGATAGTCGACTAATAGAAATGTGTGCATATTGACATACAACTCTCGGGGGCATGATTCAAATGATAACGCCACAGCTGGCTATCACGGTTGGTATACGATATTCGACGCGCTATGACTTAGTTTATTTGCTTACGTTTGCGATAAGTACAAAACACTCGACAAACAACCATATGTGCATAGATAAGAAGATATCAAAGGAGCTTTGCCTATCACCTAACTTCCCCCCAAAAACTTAATGTAGTTGCCATTGCCATAGCTTTGATCTCTCGAATGGTTGTAGATTAATTTTCCCTGTAAAGGTTTTGTTCAAGAATGAAAACTCTCTCACACCGCTTCCACTCTTCGAACATGAACAACGTTTAAAGCTGTTATCATTTGTGAGCTAATGTAAGCACATTTACATGCATGTATGTGTGTAGGTGTACATCCTGCAGCTAAGTTGTACACAGGAACATTTCCGCTTTTTTTGTACTCATCCAAATTGAATGTGAAGTCGCCGGCATCAGGTTTGGGAGCGCTATTTGATGCAGATAACGAAATCAACTTTCGCTATAACTCCGAACGTGAGGTGCAGGCAGGTTCACTTTATAGACAGACATCCTTCTGCTCGTCGTAGTGCATATATTTACACCAGCACTGCGTCCATCCAGCCATCCATCCATCCATTCAACTATCCATCTTTCCAAGTTGTCCATTGTTATTGCTAATTCTCTCTCTCACTGCACTGTGTACATTGTATGTCCTGTGTACTCTGTGAACTGTGTTCGTGTTCATGTGTGTGCTAGTATGGCTATTTGCCCGGGGTTTTTGTCGGCTCTTGGCATTGTTTGTTCGCATTGTTTCAGTTGGGCGAGGTGCACGTAGTCGTACGTACGTATTCAAGTCAGGGACTCCTCTCGTTTCTTTTGCCACTCATGCAAAACGCACTAAAAGGCGCACCGTGTCCCTTTTTTTCCGTTCGTTCATTTTCGTTTTTGGTTGCTAAAGGATATTCCTAGCATACAACTACATTCCGTGCTCCTGGATCTGCTACTGCTTTCCACTCAGTCTTTCCTTTTTTTTTTTGCTTTTCCCAAAAACACAATGCGCTTCCTTTTTTTCGCAGTGAGCTCTAGTTTAAAACACGTTTACAAAGAACTCCGCTCGAGTTCTCTCGTTCTTCCTTGTTTTTGAAATGCACACGTTGAGCCCCCGAAACCGTTTTTACGTATTTCCTTTTCACTTGTTAGTTTTTTCCACTTTTGCCTTGGCATGATATGTGTGCATTGAATGAAGAGTAAAAAGTTTTTTGGGATTATTATTATTATTCCTATTATTGCCCGAAAGGTCGAAAGAGCGTTCTTAACTCGGATTAGTTGGCGAAAAGCGAAACCGAAAAATGCTCAAAAGATCTATAATCTGTTCATTCGAGAACATTAACAATGGGCAAGAATAGTTTATGGAAACAATTCTGGATAAGTTAATTTACTCATATTTTTACTCGTTTTCCCTGATTCCAAATGGTTACTTTTTCCGTGAAGTTTTCTTCATTCATTATAAATCACGCTAGAAACTTGTTTTTAAAAGTTTTACTAACTGTTTTACAGTTGGCAAACTTTGAACGCAATTTGCATAAAAAGCACGTTTACATTTTCAATAGATATCGTAAATTATGAACCCCTTCGACTCGTCTGCCTCTCTTTGACGAGGTCGTTTGTAAATTTTCATGCCGTATTAGATTATTATTTTGTTTTATGCTAAACTATGTCTACTGACGGTAAAGTTACAATTGTCCAAACTCTGGACTCCAAAGTCGAGCGAAATAAGCAATTGACAATCGGATTCCTATAATGAAATGTATGTAAATTGCTTGGGAAGCTAGCAATATGGTCGACTATGGACTTGTTAAGATGATACTCGTTTGGCTTATAAATTTTCGATGTGACTCATTTAACTTTTAATTGGCAATTAGTTTCAAGTTACGCAGCAAATTTCGCTCAACTTATTTAATTATTGATGTCTAAATTGCTACTCCAACTTGCGACGCCACTTTATTGTTGCACGCCACACTTTTTGCAACATGTTCGCGTTCCCATCAGACGTTGTCAGTCCAATTTTCGACCAAGTAACGCCTGCGAGTTGGTGCTTAATTAAAAAATCATTCTATCACAACGTTCACTAAATGCATATGTTTCAAACACTCTCAACGGACGTTTTCTAGCCTCTTGCCTTGCAGTCTGTTCGCTATAATGTATTCAAATCGCGGCTGGCTTTCCATTGTGGCACATGCCAATAATACGCCGAACACATTTACACATTTAATATCCATAATAACAATGTAGCTCAATTATTTAATATCGAACCGAAAAAAGAAAATTGAAGACAAATTGTAATTAACGAAGAAGAAATTCGAAGGATTTTTGTGGTAAATCGACGCGGTTAAATGAATTCATATTTTATACGGAGCGCTCACAAAGCTGTTCCGAAATAAAACCACAAGCAAATTAAATTCTGGATTTCAAAATTGGTATTTATTTATTTTATGTTGAGATTCAACTTCAATATAGAACATTTTTGTGGCGTAAAAGTTGCTTCACGAGTAGATTGATGAATTGAATCTGAATATTTAATAAATTTATGATTGAGAATATTATTTTCGGCTCAAGAGACAAAGCTCAAAGTGAAAAAACGAAAATCGCTGAACTTTCAGGCGATATCCTTGCCCACAAACAGGGCTGTAACTAAGTAAGCAAAAGCTACAAAAGGAGAAAAAGCAAACGTTTGGCATTAAAAATGTAATAAATGTCATAAATTGTTAACAGTTGATTGCGCTTGATTATATGTGTCGCTGTGTCGCATCGATGAGAGAAAACTGAAAACACACACACACCTATATACATACAGGGATGATTGTCAGGGATTGCTTGTGACTGCTGCAACAATCATAAAAACTGAAACGCGTGCGGTTTTATTGTGCCTCACACTTCCCAGCTCCGGCGATATCAAAGGCAAACCGTGTGGCAGAGAGGTGGCGGCGGGAGGAAAGCTGAGTAAACAGGGAAACATTTTTCGGGCCTATCGCAGTCGTAAAGGACACAAGACAGGACTCAAAATCAGCAGCAACAGCAGCAGCAGAAGATAGTGCGAAACATTCTCAAGTTATTATTACGGTTGTTGTTGTTGCTTCTGGCCATTTACGACCTGTTTCCTGTCCTTGATGTGCCTGGCCAAAATGTTCAAATCGAACGCTTACGTGCATATAATACTTATAATATTTCATTATTTCATTTCAATGTCAAACGAATAACGAACAACGAAATGAAAATGGTCAGCAGTTGAAGAAGTTTGCTTTTTCCTTCTGTTGTTGATTTTAATTTGCCATTTACACATCATAAAACTGGGAAGCGTGTTTCGTGTTGCGTGCCCAAAATGGATATAAAATACGCAAAGGACCGAGAGATGCCACGCCCAGTTATCTGTGGCTTGTGACAGAGAAAAACTGTGAATGCCGTTTAATGTCGTTTTTGGCAATACTCGTAAAAATCTGTGAATCATACTCTCGTAACGGCCAAAAAACTTGAGCCGAACGCAAGTTAAATCTCGTTCTGGCCACAACTACTCAAAATCTGATCGGGTATTTGCCCAGCGGCCAGATAAGAAGAAAAGTATGCAATTTAGCTGCTTGAGTTTAAGACCAAAACATCATTTTTAATAGGCCATCCACACAGGAGCCACTTCATGGCCCAAAGGCTGTCCAAAACAAAAGCAAACAAAAATGTCCCAGTTTGAATGTCGGCTAACTCGACTCAACTCGACTTGACTAACAAGCCATATTGGCTATGCAGGCCTGGCATTAATATGAAAATCATGTAAGCCCTCGTTGCCGAATTAGAGTTCCTCTTGGCCCTCGCCAGCTGCCCATCTACCCACTTAGTACTTCAAACCCTTTCTGCCGTACGCTAATGGCAGCTTTGAAGTGAGCAGCGCCTAGCCTCAAAAATCTGGTGCATAATGTTTTTATATAACCCTTATAGTTAGACATTGGTAAATCGGGTATTATGTGCCTCAAATTTGGCTTCTACCTTCAGGTCTTCGAGTCCAACTTCAAATAAGAAAGTTTACAACAATTTTAGAATTTTTGTTTGTTTAGTGAAAACATTTCCAACTTTTCTTACTTTCAAAATCAAAAGAAAGTCGAATAAAAGTTGAATGTAATCTATTTTTATTACCGAATACTAGTTATTGTGTTAGTTGAGTAAATTAGAAAATGGTTAAATAATCCGTTTTTAACTGTTCTTACTTTTAAAGGTAACGAAGGTGGAATAAAAGTTGAATGTCACTTTTATCTATTAAGGGATATCTATTAGTTGATCATTATTTAATTGCTTTCATTGTTGCTCAGGCTATAACACGTGTTGTGCTGGGAGGCCATAGAGTAGACCAATATGTGGTATATGTGTGTGTGGGGGTGTGTGTGTGTGTGTGAGAGTTTGTTGTTGATTATGAAAAGGGTAACTGCTACAACGAGTATTGGTAAAATTCATTTGAGTTGTGTTTGTGTGTGTGTGATTTTTGTTTAGTTTACTATGTAGTCTACGTTGTATGGTGGACGGGAGGAGTGGGGGGAGAGTGTGTATGGTATAAGGCGCTTAATATGCAAAGTTTGTAACTTAATTTAAATTCCCTTGGCGTGCACTTATTACTTTGTGCCAACTTTGTTGCTGTTGTTGTTTTGTTGTCTGGCACTAAAACACAAAACTAAAACTGACTCAAACAAAAACTAAAACAGCCAACAGCAATAACTTGGCACCCCCCTCCCCCCATCCCCCGCACACACACACACATATGCACATTGTTGTTATTGGTGTAGTAGTAGTCGCACATGAAAACAATTTTTTGATAATTAAAGTTGAGCATTCTTTGTGCTAATCTATGTGTGTGTGTGTATGTGTGTGTGTGTATGAGTGTGTGTGTTTTTTAGGCCCGAAGGCGATTGCCAATGTTGGCATTGGGCCCTGGCTTCATTTCAAGTGTCAGGTTTCGTCGAGCTGAAAAGTTGAAAACATAAAAACTATGCCCGAACTTTGGCTTTGGCCCTAACTAACTAACAATGCCTATTCCCTTCTTTTTTCGTAGTTTGGGCCACGTTCTAAGTATTTTAGCCAGGCATTCATTGCAACACACACAGAGCCAATAAATAAACCCAAAAATGCACAGATGATAACTTTTTGACTGCTCCACAAAACTAAACTTCTTAATTATTATTGCTTTGATCATTGTTTCATAAAACAGCTAAAAAAGAATAAAAAAAATTAGAGCATTTATTTATTTGCACTGAAACCTTTTGCCTATGAATTTTTGAGTATTTTTGTGAATTCATAAAACTTAAAATTAATACATAAATCTTTATTTAATTAATATCAACACAATTTATTTCAACATATATGTAAATAAAATTGAAAAAAGTTGAAAAAAAATGTTCCTTATTATGTCTTGAATAGATTATTCATAACCAAATCTTGATAAATATTTAAATATTTTTCAAAAATATATTTAATTGATAAACATGATTTGCAGCTCAAACAACACACGTTCAGAATAAATAAATATTGGATATATATATTTCATATTATTTTTCATATTATTTTAGGCCTTGAAAATAATAAGTTTTATTGTAAAGCGTAAATAAATAATTATTTGGAAACTGAGTTCTCTCATAGCTCGCCCAGCTGCGACAGAAGTGACAATATCGTAGCGAAGGGGGGCGAGGCGGAGGCGAGGCGTGGCAGGTTGGGCCGCAGGACATTATTTAAATTGCCATCAGGTTAGGACAGGCAATAAATTGAAATGTGCGACTACAGATGATAATGATGGTGCTGAAGATGATGATGTTAAGGAGAGCGGTGCTGAAGATGATGATGTTGAGGAGAGCGGTGCGCAGGTGGGTTGAATTGAATAGGGTAGGTGTTGGGGTGGGGTGTGTTGGGGGTTTCTGTTGTGACAGTTGCGTGAAATGCATTTAAATAAATAAGCTTTGGCGGTGTAAACAATGCGTGTATACAAGATGTATGTGTTGAGTATATATATATATATATATATTTCAAATGCGACATAATTAAAAATGTCACTTGTTTTTCACATTGCCAAGCGCACCGCACCGCACCGCCCCTGCCACCAGTGAGGCCCAAGTGAACTTTGTCGCACCTGTGCGTCGACTGCGGCTCACCAAAAAGTTTTCGCACATAATTTATACACCGTGTGTTTGCAAGTATGTATGTGTCTGTGTGTGTGTGTGACAATCAAAGAAATAGAATTTCTTATAAGCAAATGGCTGTGCCATATTCCTAAAACAGAAACCGGAACTGAATCTTAAAACCACAGCTAAGTGGTTGGCGAAGGAGTTGTTGGGAAATGCACTTAGAAAAAAGAAATATATACATTATTTTCGTACAAAAAAAGAAAGATATATATTAATTTTTTTTTTTTTTTTTTTAAACAAAACTAAATCAAAAAGTTTAGAAAACACTTTTTTGTTAAAATAAATATAAAAATGTTTATTATTTTTTTATTTGTTGATTCTTCAGGTTATCCAATTCTGAACCCCGAAAGAAACTTAAGATAATAATGATAAATATTTTCTGAAGAAGAGAGCTTTACAAACATTTAGGAACTTGTGAAAAATAACAACTATAACTAACTATAACAAAAATTTCATATCTTATAATTGTTTTTATTAAATCTGTCAGAAGCATAAAAAGTTAAGAAATACGTTGTTTGTTTTTATTATTGATTTGGTTTTAGTTTTTTTTTTGTATAATCTACTTTTTTCTTAAGCCCCAAATAAGTTTAAGTCCGTGCTTTTCCGAAGGGTATATACATCATTGTTATTGTCTATCTCATGAGTTGAGAATTTCCTCGGCGAATTTGAATTCTTTTCCTTTTTTTTTTGTGCTGAGTGTAGTTGTCGCTTTGGTTGTGCCACCAAAAATGCCAACAATGCGCGCTTGTCACTTGAAATTACTTTATGCAAAGCATTGAGGTATGGCCTATCCACACATACAGACATATAGTGTGTATATGAGTTGGTTCTGGAGTGAGTAAACCAAGCCAAAGCCAAAGCCAAAGCCAAGTCGAGCCATGCAACCAACCATCAGGAGCTCATCCTGCTTCCAATTCCCCACTCCCACTCCCACTCCCTCTCTCGCTGAGCTATTCCCGAAGGAAACACTTGCTGCTTATGGATTTCATAGCAGCGTAAATTTCTTTTCGTTTTATACGCGAACATATATATATATGCAGATATTTTTTACATTTTGTCATTTCATCTCTGTGCGCACATTTTTCCAAAGTGGCAACTGGAAATGTTGCGTTTGGCTTCACCCCCCCCAACCCGCTCCGCACCGACTTACTCCATCTCGTCGACACACCAATTTACCGTTCGCATCTTTCTTCATCATGTGGCACGGAGGCTCAAACAACATGACGTTTTTATTTTCGCTGCTCCTCGTCGCTCGGGGATTGTTTGCATTTGTGTGTAAATATGTAAATATGTGTATATGTTTTCCTTTTCCATACGATCCTGAAGCCAAGTGCCATGTGTCACTGCTCCATTCCATTTAGCAGGGAGTGGAGAGAGGGAGGGATACCCTGTACCCTGTGAGTGTGGCATGTAGCAACTTATGGCGCATTGCTGCTCCAAGCCCAGGAAATCGTAATTGTGTCTGTGACTGTGTTACCAGATTTTTCTCTGCTCCCACATCTCTTTTTGCTTATTTGTTTTTTTTTTTTTTTGCATAGCGAATTGAGCTCTGATGCGGATTCATGTTTGGGTTCTGTCCACATTGTGGCCAGCACAGTGGTCTAAAAACATGATAACTACGATGCTGATTATAGATCACATTGATGCTTAAAAGCTTGAGATTTCACTATAGTTCCGCAAAAGGTGAGTTCTTCGAAAAGATTTTTGTACAATTATGTTGGGAAATATGATAAATTCGCAAAAAAAATAACCTTTGTAAACATATTTGATAACCCTTTCGATTAGTTTTAAGCTCGTATATCATCTATAAGTGAGTTCTTAAGAGTCTGTATCAAGTTGTAGTTAGGAATGCTTTCTAGTTTCGATCTATCTATGTATCTATTGTCAGTGGTTTCCTTAACACAGAACCACTGTGCAACAGTTGTTGTTGTCCCGTTTACCAAGATAGATAAAGTGTATGAAGGTAAAAGACGAAAGCAGACTGCAAACATTTCACGCATATGATTTATTTTTTTCGTTTTGCGAGTAAAAAAATTTACAATTTCCGCTGCGTTTACCCCAACGAACAGCACGCGTGTGTGTTTGTGTTTTCTTTAAGTGAATGCTCCACAGCTCGCCCACTCAGCGACGACCCACTGACTAATGTGGCCACATATGCCACACATCCTCGGCTCTGCAAGCGGACAACTTGTACGGAGCGGGTGGGTGTTGAGGGAAGGGGGAGAGCTGTGTGATTCCTTTGCGTCGCTTTGTTCCCTCTTTTTGACTAATGAGGTTGCCGCTCCATTTGTTGATTGCCGCAATCGTGATATACACCACGCACCACCAGGCCCCCACCTTCCCCAAAGATCCCCTTACACACACACACACACACACACACACACACACACACACACACACACACACACATGTTGCCTGCTTGCTTGCATCCTCGACGATGTTTACAAATTTCTCTTTTCGCCCGAAATTTATGCTAAAAAATTCTCGCGTCATTCGCGAACGTGTTCAAGAAAAACCGTTTTCGTAGCTAAATCACCTCGTCGAAGCATTTGTGTAGGTAATTGAAATATTAAATTGTTAAGCTATCAAGATGCTTCGATATAAAACTCTTTGTTTGCACTGACTGACTGCTATCAATGCTCTGTACAAACGGTGAGAAATAGCGATCTAATTGTTTCGCCAATCCATCGGATATGGACTCTAGGTAAGCACTAAGTAAATCGATTAAGTTTTAGATGGATCTCTTTTAGAATCTTTTATACTTTCCATCCACAACAAAAGACTGAAATAAAACAATTTCCTTCTTGTGTCAAAGTTCAGAGTATGAAAAACTATACAAATTAAGCGTTTAATTTGTTCCTGCCTGTTTGGAGTTTCGATTCTAGTTCCGGAATCCATTTGGTTGCTTGGCAATAAGTTTGCTCAAGTGTTGTTGTTGTTTGTGTTTTTACCTGTTGTCTCGTAACGCTTTGTCAGTCATCATGTTACCTGTTAGCTGATTCTAATCAGAGCTGCTAAACTTTTGTCATTAATTGGGTTAATAGTGTGCGCCCGCAGTGGAATACTTTACGTTTTCCCCACCTTTCGCTTCACTTCTCTTGTTCTCTTGTAAAATAAAACAAAACAAGTTCCTCTTCCTTCTCTTTCTCTCTTCTCTCTCTCTCTCTCTCTCTCTCTCTCTCTCTCTCTCTGCCTGTTCGTGTGTTTCTTTGGCTCCCCCTTTCTTGAAGCCAGTTGATTAAGGAGGGACTGGAGTTCTTTGTCAGGGGTCGTCTCTACCTTCCCCAAACGGTTTACACTTCCCCACTCTCCCCCAGTTGTGCACGTCTGAGGAAATCGCATGACTTTTCGCGAACATGCCACCGGAGGAGCGCTCACAGCACCAACAGTAACAACAAAAGGCCAAGTCGAGCGGCAAGTAAGCGGGGGACGGGGGATGGGGGATGGGGGCGACAACGTCAGCGGCATGCAACATCAATTTGTGCAACATGGGCGAAATTTCACGCATGCAACAACGGGGAGCAGCGACGCCGTGCGAGACAAGCGCAGACAGAAAGTTTAATCAATGCTGACAGAAGACAATAGCTGAGGTGCGGAGCTAAGGGGGAACGACGAAATGTGGGAGGATTACTTAACTCTGCGAGTTTGAGCAATATGCCTTGGGCGGGGGGGTCGTATGGAACGAGGCGGTGGTGGAGTTAACGAAATGCGTTGCAAGTTGCAAGCCTGATTACAGACTAAAGTTGTGGGCTGCAACGAAATCAGAATTTAATATTGCATAATGCCATTTCGGCCCGCCCATTGAATGTTATTTGCATACAATGCTGCCAAGGCCAAAACCAAAACCAAAACCAAAATGAAAACGAAGACAAAATTCTATAAAAAAATTTGATGATTTGACAGTTTTAAGTTTTAAGCAGCTTATCTTAATTTTCGTTTGCCACTGCTACAACTTTGTTGCCACAGCTGAAACCTTTTAAGGCGCTGCAAACTTTATTGGATCTTTGAAAAGCAATTATTTTCGAATAGACAATAATGATAATAGTAAAAATTGCTCCAAATAATCAAAATATTTGATGAACGGAAACTCTTTCTTATTAGCAAAATATAATTTTAACATATTTCGTTTTTATAATAATATGCTGAAAAACACGAAGCAAAATAATCGTTTTATATTTTTTTTATATTCACCCTTAAGTTATGCAGGCCTGCGGGATACGTTTCGGAACCCAGCTAGACTGTAGAAATAATTCAGGGAATTGTGTGTTGATGTCATTAACATTTTACCTGTGTCCAACAACAACAACAACAAAGAGCCAGCATTATGAAACTTGGTTTGGCAACAAAGCGGAAAAACGGCCAAACGGCAAACAATGTGAAGAAACAAACGCACGCAATTAAACGTGAAATTGTGCATTGTGTGTGCGAGCCGGGCGATGAATAACAATAAATAAACAATTTTCCGGCACGATGGATGGATGAAGATAGTACCACTCGTTACACTTATTGTTGCTGTTGCTGTTGTTGTTGTTTCTGGTGCATTCCGTGCATTTCAAGCGGGTGACAAATTGACAATTTGTGTGTGGTGGCAAACACAAGAGACAATTGTTGTTCGTTCGGAGCCAAACGTCACAAAATATTTGCACGAATTATACGGCAAGGAAAAGGGGCGGAGATCGTAGGGGAAATAAAAGCTAGCCCAGTTAAAAAATAACAGAAACCCGACCGCAGTTTGGGCTGACTTGATATATGTGTTTATCGTTCTCGCTCTCACTTTGTCGTTTGCTTTTGGCATTGAATCAATCGTGCGTGGAAGTGAACAAAGAACCCTCGGGAGGTCGATCGACAGCTGACACACACAGAGAGAGATCATATCCTGGCATATCCTGGAAACAGGCCATATGACTCAATTGATGGCAATTCACACACAAGTCGTCCTTTGTCGGTTCATTTGCATGCTGAGCCTGAGCCTGAGCCCAAGGACTCGAGTACCTGAATGCCATTCATTCATACATAGCTCACATTCAGCGCTTCTCTTCCTCGTAGCACAGACATATGAAACACGTTTCCGGTAACGGTTCCGGCCACGTTCCAACCCACAATAAACAAATCCCTCTTTCGCTCGTTTTCAGCTGTTTCCATATATGTAGCGTATTTTTAGCACAAGTGCCGCCGATTGTGTGCCTGGCTCTACACAGCATGTTTTCTCAAACATTTCCGAGGAAAATGCGTAGGTTTGTTCAAAAGGATTGAATGACTCATGCTCGGAACACTTTTTCAGCTGTTCCCCTCCACACAATTCACAGCTGAAACTTGCCATTTAGCTGAAATTGTGCACGTGACCCACAAATTCAGCTGCTGCTGTCCAATGATTTATGTAGCTGAATCTGAATAAGAATGAGAATCGCTATCGAGAATTGAGAATCACAAACCCAAAGGGGTTGCTGCTAGCATGGTTAAATGCATTCGTTGCGAGTGCTCGACAGAACTCAAATCAATTTGTTTCACTATAATTTTACAAGTAACGAATTGCAATTATGACTCGTTGCGTGTTATAGTACAAAAACAATTTCAAAGACTGACGTGTCTCTCAAATCTTTTGGTTAGTAATCTATAATTATTATTGATAATGCATGTTACTTACCAAATAAATATTAAGTTTTTGAGGATCTTCGAAAAAAAGGGGAAGAAGGTTATTTATTTGATTTATTTATTGGGACCACAGAACTTTTTCTGGCTGAAACCATTTTTAAAACACTTTTTCATTTGAAACAAAGTGTTTTTTGCTTGGTTCCAAATATATTCTATCACTTTTTGGGTTATCCTTATTAGTCGGCTATCGGGTTTGGGTAATCCGTAGTGGTAAATTTATTAATCCAACACTGAACACTGTCGAAACTTTCTGAATAGCCTTCGCGATGACAAGCGATGAAAACTAAAAGCCTTTAAGTGGATACTGTAACAGTTAAAGCTGTTGACAAACAAATTGACGCCATTCCCTTGACGAGTGCAACGAATCGATTTGAGTTAATTCCACGCTTCGGCGACCGCAACGGAAAAAGCACAGTAAGAAAAAAGAGGACTTGAAAACCTCAAACCCTGACGAACCAAACTGAACGATGCACTGCTTGAGACCAAGGGTTGTCTTGGCTGGGCTGGATTCAATCCAGTTTGGTTCGAGTTGGGCTTCGCATTGGTAACATTTTGACAAGTCAATTGTCATTATTATTGCCTTCAATTTCCGTTCGGCTAGACTTTGACCCTTCGAGCCAGCGCATTTATATGCAAATTTCTTGAGTCTACCTGACAGTTGTAAAAGTTATTTTGGAGAAAAAGGAAATTGCTTTATTAGGCTGCCATTGAGCGGTACTTCCACAGCACACTGTTAAGGCGTTCGCCCAGCAAATAGTAGCCAAAGGACACTGACAGGATTAGCAAGAAGAAACACAAACGGCACGGATCGCTAAGTGCATGCAGAAAGGGATAAATCCAAATTCCGCCAGTGCGAAAGTAGACTAGATGCATCCACAAGATGTAACTGACAAGGAAGGTTCCAAGACCTACGAATCCCCGGCTTCTTTTTGGATAACGATGTGGTTCAATGAAGAGTTCCAGTAAGGCATAGATAACTACGAAAGTGTGCTGTGTTTGAATAAGCCACTTCGGATAGATGAGATCCAAAAAGTCGGGACAAATTGCTTGCCGATTGATGGTGCACAATGTCCAGTAGGTAACACTCACAGTTAGGGACAATGGTAGCACCAAAGTAGCCAGTAAATAGTTCCTCAGCTTTCTCAGTGTTCGTTGTTGTTGGACATCCTGGCACAGTGCCAGCAAAAAGTATCCAAACTGCAGCAATTCATTAAGAAAGGTCAGGTATTTGAACTTGCCACCAATTTGTGGCGCCAGGCTGAGTTCAATGGCTATCTCCGGCAGCTCTGCGTATCTGTAGTCATAGTAGAGAGTGTAGCCAAGATGGAGACTGGCCATAACATGGAGCACTAAGCGAGTTTCCGCACCTCTTAGTTCCATGTCGTAAATCTATTTGAAACTAAAATAGTTGACGAATGTAATGCTGTAATCTAGTTAAGTGATTTGGTAACGGTTTTGGGCACAGCAAGATCATGTCATGTATCGTCGCTAATCAATCTCCCTATAAAAGTTAGTGCTAAGGTTTGCTTTGAGTAAATTGTAAAGTTTTCTTTCGAATCAAAAGTTCCTTTAAAGTATGGACTTAGGAATTTTGAATAAAGCAAACCTCTTATCTAAGATCCAAAGTAATTTAAAAGTTATTTCATTTAAAAACCTTTCACTTAGGACACTTTTTGAAACCATATTTTTAAGAACTGCTTTGAATAATTCCCAAATATGTTTTTATATATTTTTGGCATTAAACATAATCAGCTTAAGTGTTGGGCAAAGTTAAGTTTAACACTCGTTTTAGCTTACTTTTAATGTTGTTAGTGAAATGCCATTTTTGTAAGATTATTTTTCTTCTCTCAGCGACTTTTGCTGTCTGACAGAGTCATAAACACAAACAAAAAAGAACAAACAAATGTGAGGGTGTGTTCGTGTGTGTGTGTTTGTGTAAATTGCTTAAGCAGTCTTCTCACTTTGTTCGTATTTACACACACGAAACGCCTCTAACTCAATTAGGCCGCGCCACATTTATTGTGCAAATATAAAAATTACTTACGCCGCATGTAAATAAAATGCAAACAAAGTCCTAAGTAGCATCCATGCCAAAGGACCTCACCCAAAAAGGAATAATGGGAAAAGAAATTATAACACCCTCATACTCCAGTTAAAAGTAAACGGCTTTATTGCGTCATGTGTAGAATATTGGGTGTGATAATGGTTGAAGCGAAAGGCAAATGAAAACTGAATTCAAGCGCAGTGGTGCCTGAAATAGCTGTGATATATACAATGATATATATTTGTGAAATGAAAGGTGAAATGTATGAAATGTAAAGATGAAAATGCAAAATTATAAAAAAAAAAAAAACCCAATCTGTATGAGTTTATTAATTAGATTGAAGAAGTGAAGAAAAACTTGTATAATTTCAACCTTTCTATGCAAAACCTTATGTAAAACTGTTTAACTACTAAGTTCCACAAGTTGTACCATACTATATCTTTCTTAAAGCGCGTAAGAAGCTGTCCGAAAACCAAGCACATTGGTTCCATACTCCAACCCCCCGATTCGACCGCAAATAAAACTCGCTGGACCTTTCAACAAATGAAAACCATAATGATAATTGTGCCAACAGCTGATCTTCAAACCGAACCGACCGGCTGTTATCATTCGATATGCCATATGCCAGATACCATAATACAGCTAGCGGCAGCATCCTTTGCCATTTGCCTTTTGCTCGCTGTGGTCAATAATTAAATGCGAGTGTGCATTGTAAATATTTGTTTGGTTCGTTTGTTTGATGTTCCTCTCGGCGGCGTTATCTCTATATGTATGCCGAATTTTTGTTGGCAGGCACAATAGAGACGAACACGAAATCTAGAGAGGCCATATGGCTTATTGCCTGTCTAAGAGGCGTAACAAAGTGATCAATATTGATTACGTTCTCAATGCTTCATTCGCCAGTCTCGTAATTAGTTGTAATGTGAGCTCGCTCTGCTCTCTCCTCTCTCTCTCTCTCTCTCTCTCTCTCTATTCAAGTGCTTATCGGATTTTATGCCGAAGGGGGTTCTTGTTGAAAAGTGCTTGGTGCCTTGATGCTTGGAATTTCAATCACAGTGTATCCGTTTTCGATTCATTTCGTATAGTGCCTTGGACAGGTCAGAAGCACGTCTCAACTGAAGTTGGCTCTGGAGTAGTTTGGTTTTTTTTTTTCCAATTTGTGCACAGGATATGTGAAGGGTCTGCTTGCTCGTCTACACTTCGAAAGCTGCAACTGCCCCGCAGCGTGCTTGTGGCTCCCCCTATCTCGATCTATCTCTCTCACTCGCTCAGCGCTGTTGCAGCTGCTTCTTGTCCCAAGTGGATAAGGCAAACTGACAGAAACAGGCGACAAGCAACAACAAGGACGTCTTCAAAACAAAAACTGACAAGTGGCATGAACGAGGGAGGCACGAGGAGGAAATGTAGGTGGAAAGTACAACATACAACACACCCTCGAGCCTTGTTTCATCTGCGATTTGCAATTGGCTGCTGTCGAATTGGAATTGAAGTGTGCGCTACTTCAGATGGCCCCTCGGGTCACAACAGAAGCATTACACACACATCCGTAGAAGGCGCCTGGTCCGACTACACATGTCCCAATGCAGCAACACTCAAGTATTTATGTTCAAGTAGGGAGCTCAACGATGCTCTAGGTGAGATGAAAAGCACTGAGCTGCATTGCAATTGATCGAATTATCGATAGTCTCGATGATGGCTTATCGACAATCACACGAAGTGCTAGTTACAGTTGTGCCAAAATGAATTCCCATTGACGAAAGATTTCAAACAGTTTATGTTAGACAAAACTAACTTTTAAAAAAAAATTTAACTAAAAATCCTTACCAAATTCCTTTATGCTAGGAAGAACCAAATAAAACCTTTAAGTGTACCCTTTCAAATCGTAATTAAATGAACTTTTATCTTCGTATCTCATAAAACCATCGATCAATATGATATAACGAATAGTGAAATGCTTTGATTCGACAAACAAAATAATCTACACTCTCACTTTTACACGTTTAAGTTATGGGCCCTATGTGAACTGCACTTCGGCCCTAGCGATAAATCAATCATGTTGCATTAACTTACAAAAACAACAACAACAAGAACGTGAAAAGGGGTTAACGATTTTGCTGGTTAAGCTGACGATTGACTGCCCCTTAGACTCGACGAGTTTACCCCAAAGGTTTTATCATACTGCTGATACTATACAAACAACACGTGTGGAGGGGACGGTTCTACTCCAACCACCCAACCACCACCCACTCCATAGTGCCACACGTGCGAGTGCAGGGTTGGTTGGTGGGGGGATGGGGCTCAGATACCCAACGGTTATCAGAACGCCATGGCATCATTAACACAGATGGGATCCATTGATAAGTCGACTTCATCGTCGTCGTCTTCGTCGCCAGCTGTGTCTAAATAAACATTCAGGGTTATATATTGATGGGTATATTGTATAAACATAGTATTTATATGTGTCCGCATGTGTGTATGTGTGTGTGTGTGTGTGTGTGTGTGTGTGTGTGTGTGTGTGTGTGTGTGTGTGTGTGTGTGTGTGTGTGTGTGTGTGTGTGTGTGTGTGTGTGTGTGCTTTTGTATGTATTCTGTCCAATTGCCCATGGGTCGCATACTTTTGACTTAGTGCGCTTATCATTGGGTCGAGTCCGAGTCTTTCCCGTGCGCACACGTGTGCTAATTTTTTTCGGTTTTAGCTTCTAAATATTAGTTTGTTACTTTTACTGACGCTCTTTCTGTTTCCGGCGCTGTGGGAAGCCAAACAAATGTCCAGATTCGGTTTCTCATTGGCTTGATGAATGGAATCCAGGAAAATTATGAGATTGTAATAAAAAGTATGAACATGATTCAATACACATCGCAAGAAAGCTTTAATCATTTATGAAAAATCAATAAAAGCTAAAGTAAAAAGTACACAGAAACAAGGAAGAAAGCTATCCGTCTCTCCGGCCGTCCGTCGATCTCAGAGACTATAAGATCTAGCGACTCCAGATTTGGATCACAAGCTCACCTAATCTCTAGGCATTCCCATTTCCGTTACACAGTTACGGGGTGTATAAGAATTTTAAGTAGTTTCAAGTTGCGGCAGATTTCTCGATCGGATGTACTGTAAAAGTATGACAATTAAGATGATTAGATTATGATATATGATTGATAGCATAAGATGCTTACTCTAATAAACAATGCCACATAAAGGTACTCTTAAATGACTGACGGAAGTCATTGGATTTTTCATCAAATACGGAAGTGACATTTGCATCGCTTAATTTGATCACGTGGAATTTATCTTGTTCGCCGGCAATCGCAAATTGATCATATCTCTCATATTCGACAGAGCCATTAAAGTCTTCCATATGTACACAGAGATTGTGAGGCTCACTACTCGTCAGGTAATGGATCTTGTCCACGCCCAAGTAGAAGTTGCCATCGGAAGTACGAACGCCATTTCGGAATTCAAACCTATTTTTCATGTAATCATCAGTGCCATTGATTCGCTGCTCAATAATAATCCAACCAGGAGCTAAAACTTCTTCACCGCAATAAGAATTAAGATCATATAGCTTTTCAAATTCAAAATGAGGTTTTCTGTCCCTATCAATTAATTTCTTCTCATATTGCTTGACTTTGTTTTGCATATCGATTAATTTTTTGTCCTTTTACGCAGTTAGCTTTTCTTGAGTCTTCAGTTTAAATTCTAAATCTTGTATCTTGATGGCATCATTGTCGATTTGTGTTTGTTGTTGTTGTTGCTGTGGGCAGTTTTCACAATTTGCATTGATTGATTGTAAGTTGTTCATTAGTTTGTCAATCGTTTTCTTTTGAAAAGCGATCTGATCTCTTAAGTCCCTATTTATAACTTCATTTGCGTTTTGTTGGTTCAACTGTTCTTGCACATCCTTGATTTTTTCAAGGTCCGCTTGTAGCTGTCTTACGTAGTTTAGCAATGGTTTCACAGTCTTATGGGCATACGATTCAAATTGTTCGTCTGCTGCCCAGGTCGACTTACTTATAATCAATATAAACAGAACAAACACAAAACAATTTAAGTTCATTTTGTTTTAAACGCGCTGGAATCAACTGCACTCAACCGGAACAAAAAACTGACTAAATCATCGAAATTCGGGCTTTAAGAGATACACCGCTTGAAAAGCCCCTGAACTATTTTATATATATTTTCCCTCAGTGATTCTTAGTGTCGTATCATTATCAGCAACGCTTATATATATATGCTCGATGCTGGCACGCATTAACAAGAAATCATACGACATCCACATCTTGAACAAGTAAGAAGGCTCTAGTCGAGAAATCCCGTACAGTCAGTGCTTGCACGTATGTGTGAGTGTGTGTATGTGTGCGCGTATAGTGAATACTTTCTTAACTTCAATGATCGTCGATCTCAGATACCATAGGAGCTAGAGACTCCAGATTTCGAACATAAGCTCACCTAATCCCTAGGCAGTACAAGTTTGTTTTAAATTTTTGATAACTCTTCCCGTTTCCGATATACACATGAGATCGATAACAACAAAATCTTAAATTTGGAAAACTTGGAAATAATGTGTGTGTGTGTGTGTGTGTGTGTGTGTGTGTGTGTGTGTGTGTGTGTGTGTGTGTGTGTGTGTGTGTGTGTGTGTGTGTGTGTGTGTGTGTGTGTGTGTGTGTGTGTGTGTGTGTGTGTGTGTGTGTGTGTGTGTGTGTGTGTGTGTGTGTGTGTGTGTGTGTGTGTGTGTGTGTGTGTGTGTGTGTGTGTGTGTGTGTGTGTGTGTGTGTGTGTGTGTGTGTGTGTGTGTGTGTGTGTGTGTGTGTGTGTGTGTGTGTGTGTGTGTGTGTGTGTGTGTGTGTGTGTGTGTGTGTGTGTGTGTGTGTGTGTGTGTGTGTGTGTGTGTGTGTGTGTGTGTGTGTGTGTGTGTGTGTGTGTGTGTGTGTGTGTGTGTGTGTGTGTGTGTGTGTGTGTTTATGTGTGTGCCAGTTGCGCAACTGTGCTCGACGGCATATAAACTGAAATAAATATATTTTTCTTCATTTTCAAATTCCAAATTCCATTCCAGATGGACTGCCCGAACAAATAGTATAACATCGGATTCAAATAATGATATCATAGTGCACATGTAATGTAAAACAACAAAAATATCATACGACAAACAAGTGCTCAAAGAATATTTATTATAATCTCGCAACTTTTTATAGTTTTAACATTTTTGGAAGAAAGCAAACTTTAACATATACAATAATATATTTTAGGTTATTATATAATGTAATATAAGAAATAAGAAAATAAGTGAAATTTGTATTTCATTTTCAAAACTTTGTTTTCTAGATTACAAAATAATTGTTATAGAAAAAAAAAATCTTTCTAAACTTTGAGCTAGAGACAATGGAATTGGCACATAAGGTCGCCTAAACCCAAAGCAGTACAAATTTGTTTTTAGGTACCTCTTCCCATTTCCGTTATACAGTTAAAGGGCGTATAAGCACTTTAAATAATTGTATGCTGAGGCAGATTTCTGAATATGGTCTGTAAAAGTATGATAATTGAGATGATTAGATTATGATATATATATATATATATATATATTGATAGCATAAGATGCTTACCTAAATCCACAACGCCACAGCCAGCTTAAATGAAATGACTGATGCAACTGAATCCATTTTTCATTATATACGGCAGTGCCAGTTTGATCGCTTAATTTGATCACTTTGAAGTCATCTTGTTTGCCGGAAATCGCAAATTGATCATATTTCGCATATTTGACAGTGCCATTCACGTATTCCAAATGTATACAGATTTTGTGAGGCTTACTGCTCGTCAGGTTATGGATATTCTCGCGGCTCAAATTGAAGGTGCCATCGGAAGGAACATTGGTTTTTTGGTCATCATACCAGTTGTCAGTTGAAACACTGAGTCGCTGCAGAATAGTAATCCAACCAGGAGCTGGAACTTCTTCGCCGCAATTTGAATTAAGCATATCGATTAATTTTTTGTCCTTTTCCGCAGTTAGCTATTCTTGAGTCTTCAGTTTAAATTCTAAATCTTGTATCTTGATGGCATCATTGTCGATTTGTGTTTGTTGTTGTTGTTGCTGTGGGCAGTTTTCACAATTTGCATTGATTGATTGTAAGTTGTTGATTTTTTGTTCAATCGTTTTCTTTTGAAAAGCGATCTGATCTCTTAAGTCCCTATTTATAACTTCATTCGCGTTTTGTTGGTTCAACTGTTCTTGCATATCCTTGATTTTTTCAAGGTCCGCTTGTAGTTGTCTCACGTAGTTTAGCAATGGTTTCACAGTCCTATGGGTATACGATTCAAATTGTTCGTCTGCTGCCCAGGACGACTTACTTATAATCAATATAAACAGAACAAACACAATACTACAATTTAAGTTCATTTTGTTTTATACGCGCTGGAATCAACTGAACTCAACCGAAACAAAAAACTGACTAAATCATCAAAATTCGGGTTTTAAGAATGCTGTGAAACTGATCAGAGATAAACCGCTTGAAAAGCCCCTGAACTGTGTTATATATATTTTCCCAAAATGGGCGACCTCAGTGATGCTTAGTGTTATATCATTATCAGCAAAGCTTATATATATATGCTCGATGCTGAAACGCTTATATATGTATATATGATAAAAAGCAATCATACGACATCTGTCTGTCTGACTATAAGAGCTAGAGACTCCAGATTTGGTACATAAGCTCGCCTAATCCCCGCGCAGTACAAGTTTGTTTTAATTTTTCGATAACTCTTTTCTTGTTTCCGATATACTCATGTGATCGATACCAACAAAATCTTGAATTTGGAAAACTTTCTGATGCAGTTTGAAACATTAGACGAAATAATGACAATCTGTGAAAATTTTATTGAAATCGGTAAAGAAACACCGGAGATATGGAGCATTGAAATTAAGAAAGTATGCACTATACGCGTACACACACACATACTTGCAAGTACTGTATAACTATCGATAACTCTTTTGTAAATAAATATATATACTTGAATTCAATCTATTCTGTTATCGAAACGTCGAAAGAATATTCTGAACGGTTTTCCCGAATACTCTAACTAAATTCATGATGATTTCGGATTCATCTGCTTCTCCCATGGCTTTGTTGTCTTTCTAAAAAAGAAAATAAAAGTGTTCGATGTGCGACAAAAACCGCAGTTAATAGCTTAAAAACCCCAAAATAAAGTTCAAATGATTTTTAGAATTCTATCCCTCTCACACACACACAGCACTGGCACAGAGAGAGAGAGAGAAAGAGCCTTTTGAGCTTTTGCTTGCCATTTATTTATTTATTTGATTTGTCGCGCGTCGTTTTGCCTTCACAGTTAATTTACGGGTTTTAATTTATTAAATCAACAGCAAAAACAACAATCAACAACAGATGCTGCTACTTTTTGCTGCTAGCTGCTGCCACAGCACTCACATTGCCTCCTCTGTTGCCTTTATATTATGCCGCATTGCTGAAAAAACAAAAAGCAACAAAACGACAGTAGCTTGTATTGTAGCTGGACCGTCAGCTACTGTTGATTTTTTAGCTTGATAATCTTCTCCTCTATCACTCTCGCTCTCTTTCGCACTCTCCTTCGCTCATATGTTCACAGTTCAACAATACACAACAACAACAACAGTAATGATAACTGAAAAGTCAATTGATGATACAATTGATAGAGCAGTGAAAAGAGTGAGTTAGAGGGAGAGAGAGATCGAAAACTATAAGACGAAGACAATCTAAAAATAGAACACGTTAATTACGAGCTTGATAACGAACAACTGGCAAAGACATAAAAATACAAATACTATATATGTTTGTGTATATGTATGTTCGATAACTGATTGCCAGTTTAAAGACACTGCAAACAGTTATCAATATATGTTTATTGATACATATAGTACGTAGGAGTTATTGATAAATGTTGTATAAATATTCATAGAGATAATAAAAAGTTAATGTTGGATTATTATGTATATATATCTCTCTCTCTCTCTCTCTCTCTGTCTGTCTGTCTGTCTGATTAAACGGTCGTGTGGCAATTTGAAATGTAATTTATTTCACCAATTACAATCGGTCAACTCTGTCTTGTCTTGTTCCACTTAGACTCACTCACACACACACACACACACACACACACACACACACACACACACACACACACACACACACACCGCAATAACAACAAGTAAGAAGGCTCTAGTCGAGAAATCCCGACTAGACGATACCCTATACTTTACGCATACAGTCAGTGCTTGCAAGTATATGTGAGTGTGTGTGTACGCGTATAGTGCATACTTTTTAACTTCAATTTGCCATATCTCCGGTATTTCTCAACCGATTTCGATAAAATTTTCACAGATTATTATTATTTCGTGTAATGTTTCAAACTGCATCATAAAGATTTTTGAATTCAAGATTTTGTTGTTATCGATCACATGTGTATATCGGAAACGGAGAGAGTTATCGAAAATTTAAAACAAACTTGCACTGCCTAGGGATTAGGGGAGCTTATGTTCCAAATCTGGTGTCTCTAGCTCTTATAGTCGACGCGTTCATACATACGGACGGACGGACGGACGGACGGACGGACAGACGGACATGGCTATATCGACTCGATTGTTGATGCTGATGAAGAATATATATACTTTATGGGGTCGGAGATGCTTCCTTCTGCCTGTTACATACTTTTGCACAAAACCATTATACCCTTTTTACCCATTTTCAATGGGTTCAGGGTATAGAAATCACCAACGAGTGTGAGTATGAATGTAGTACTTGGGCACTTATACGTACTAGTGACATCTGTGTACTGTGTGTGTTGTTGTTATAAGAGATAAGACTCATATTCTCCAACGGAACTCTGAAGACATCGCGGGGCCGCAGCCGGTCTCGCTGTGAAGCTTTTATATATATATATATGTGTACTATTATTTTTTTTTCTCTTCTGTTTTGTTTGCACGACGGCGTCGGCGTCGGCGGCGCTGCAAATCGCTTTGAAAGGTCCCCAACCCCACACCCCTTCGAAACGTCTCTTGCTCCTTGTGTCCGATTTTTTGTTTTGTGTACATGCATATGCCCATATATGGATAAGTTTGTGTGCTTATTGAGAGCGAGTATGAAAAGGTGCGATATACGATGTTGTTTCGGCTGGCCCTAAAAGGGTTTGTTTGCTTGCAAAACAAAGGTGTTGTTCCCTTTTCTTAAGTTTTCCTTTGCTTTTGCAAGTTGTTGAAGTCGAACAACATTTGTTTTCCGATTCGTTGACATAAAATTAATGCATAGGCACTATAAGAGACATACTCAAAGGTTTGAGGTTAGGGTGAACTTACGACAAAGATATATGTACATATATGTACATACGCACCTTTTATGAGTTGACTATTCATATTAATATCTATTCACGATTTTTTTCTCAGATTTATTTTTATTGCACTTATTTGCATAATTAATTGATAAATGTGTGCTAAATAGCGTCCATTTGCTATTTATACGTATAATTTAAAGCAAAGCAACAAAAAAATAACTGTTGAAAAAATAAATGCAATGCACGACACGCTGTCTAGTTGAGATCCATTTAAAAACCTCACACACGCCACACTCACACTCACACACTCACACACATAGATATTTGCTCTAAATAGTGTGATTAATGTTTGTTAGTGAATTTGCCACATACAAAAAGGTGCTAATTTTGTATTGGATTTGCAACATAAAGGGAATTAACTACTACTTTCGTATTTTAGATTCGAGTACGCGTCTAGCATTGGCTGGGATAGGCTTATTGAGCAAAAAATAATAGGAATCATCAGCTGCGGCGTTTTGCTGTGAAGCAATCGAGTGACAAGCACTCTCTGAGCTAGAGATGAGCACAAAATGAATCAACTCAAAGCCAACGAGAGAGTAAAGAGCGTGCGAGCGCGCAGCATTTGAATGGCTGTAATTTAAGAGAGTAAGAGAGAATTTACGCTCAAGAGTAGCCCGTCATGGCTCTTTCAAACCCACTCACTCAATTTGTGCACTCAAAACGACCATCAGCTGCTGTTAATTAACTGTAAGTATTCTCTGTTCTGAGGTTCACGCTCCAGACCAATGTTTCTCACCTCGAAACGGTTCTTGAACCACGTTCTATGCAATTCAAAACCCAGTTAATCGACTTTTAATTATTAACCTGAAAATATTCACATATATTTTCCAAATGACTTCAACTTTCAAATATTCCCCCACACACTCCATATACACACACCAAATGTTTTATTTATAAATTTTTAATTGCGAATTACTACATATTCACATACATATACACACATACATATTCAAAGGGCTTACAAATTGGGATTTTGCGATCAAATATAATCGCAAGCAGTGCCAGAAGTGGGAAAGGGAAAGGGGAAGGGGAAGGGGAAGGGGAAGTGGAAGGGGAACGGATAAGGAAAGAGGAAGTCGAGTCGTAAATTGTAGCTTTTTGCCTTGCAGCAATTTTCCACTCCTAAGCCGTATCCAGCAGCCAGCACCACATTGCCACCTTTTGTGGTTGCCACATGCCCCAACACGCCCCCGCCACGCCGCTCCACTTGGCAACAGCTACAAAAGATGCCAAATTCTAAGACTTACAGCCCAGCCAAGCCAACGTGGCAAGCAAACGTGGCAAGCAGGCAGCATACTCCTTTTATGCCGCACTTTAGCTAAGAATTTTCTCTCTAATGACTTAAACGCAGTAACCACTAAAACATTTACAACAGAACAGCAAAGCCGTCTACGCCCACCCAAACCCCGCCCCCCTTCTTGGATTCAAGGTAAATGTGTTGCTGTTTGTGTGTGCTTCCACTTCAACGTACTGTGTGTGTGTGTGTGTGTGTGTAGGTAAAGTGGCGCATTTTTGCACAAAATTTTGCTCGAAACCGCAAGTAGAAAACTCATTAAGCGAAAAGCATTTGGCGGCTAAAGCGCGCCCATTTTCCCCCCTCCATGCCTTAACGAATTTTGTACTTACGTGTGGGAGGGGGCATAGTACACAATAACAACAACAACAACAACAACTTCATAGCAAATTTTAGTTTGGAGTCGGATTCGTTTCGGCTTTGGAGTCTCCAGGATTGAAACAGCTGCGAAAACTTAGCAAAAACACAGCTTAAATTAAGAGTTGGGTCTGGAGAGTCCTTCGAATATCAACAAGGAGCCAAAGGCTGTTGCTAATCTTTCACAATATTTTTGTTACGATTTTTTAATCTCATCGATATTTGAACGCAACGAAAGTTGAAGTGTGTTCTACTTACTTAGAGAACTCCAATTATAAGGAATAAACTTTTTTTTTCTGTATTTTTACATTCGTTTTTGGTTTAACAATGGTTTTGAAAATCGAAACTCGAGATTTGGGAGGTACTCTTATTGACCAAAGCAAAGCATTGCTTAATGGCACATGTTATGTCCAAAAATATATCGATACTCATGGCTTCGATAGTCTGGCATAACGATAACTTAGTCAGATAGCTCAACAAAGTAAATACAGCGAAATGATTCAGTTAAGGTGTAGATACGGCTCGTATTATAATCATTTGGATTTGGTTCAATGTAAATGTTACCTTTTAACGCATAAGTTGAGCTTAATGCGCCGATAACTTTATTTGACAAGTGTTGGATAACAAATAATAACAAAAATCCGGTCACACTGTTTGGATAAGCAATTGAAGTTAAAGCAAGGAATCGCGTAAAAAATGAAGTGTGTAAAAAGCGGATTAGAACCGTCCAGACTCTCTGTCGCTCTCTCTCTCTCTCTCTCTCTCTCTCTCTTGAGGTGTCATGAACAGAGTGAGAGAGAGAGAGAGTGAGGGATAGGCATTATTTGAAGACGAAGCTCGTTTTCGGTGGCTTTGTGACCTAACCGCTGTGCCTTGTGTCTATATAGTTCGCAATCAAAATTGATTTCCACTTCGATGGGCGCGCATTATATTTTGCGCATTAAACTGATTGCGTCAAACACAAAGTAGTGGCAAGAAGCAGCAACAGCAGCATGATGCGGGCATGTCAGGAAGCTCGCCATGGTCAGGGGGCTCAAAGTGAATTTTTTGGCAATTTGGCCGAAGCGATGCCTGCCTGCTCGCCTGCCTGCCTGTCCGCCTACCTGTAAACTGAACTGTCATAAATAAAATAAATATTTTGCGCTGCCAACAAGCCATGGCCAACGGAGACATAGAGCCGTAACTTACGAGCCATGCCCACCCACTGGGCGTGGGCAATTCGAGCCTTATAATCAGGGGAGACATGCCGATAACATAAACCAAACCAAAAGCAACAACATAAATCCAACACTGGCCAAGGAGCCGCAGATCAAATCCAATGACGAACGTTCTCCAGGCGTCCTCAGCTCTTAGCCTCTGATGATTGCGAGCCTCGCACGTGAAACATAATTCCCATCCACAGAAAAAATAGAAAAGCAGCTGGCCATAATTCTAGCCATGCCCCACAATTTACCACAGCCCAAGCCAATCGCATATTTATACTTATTGAACATTGAAGCTGGACACTAAAAAATGCTCTATAACTATGTTAGAAAAGTTGGGAATTTTGAAAGAGAATATTTAATATTTTTTCCTATGTTCCCAAAAACTTTAAAGGAATAAATAAACTGGAAACTAGTTAAGCGTTATACAAATTCGAAAGTTCTGTTGTAGTTCTTCTTGAATATTCATTCAACGGCATTCGCAAGTATTTCAATATTCAAAAACTATGTACATCTTTGTCTCAATCATTTCGGTATACTAAATCCCTATTGTTGCTTGAGATACCCTATCGAAGTATTAAGTATTTTGAAGGCAGGTGTTTTTTACTTTTGATTTCTCAATCTGCCCCGTTTTTTATTAGAGGGAGCAAAGTTTTCAGCTATTGTGATTTTTTGCTGTTGCTGTAAATGTATTAGCATAATGCGTAAAGATATCGCGTTCATTTGACAGCTTCGCCACGTTCCCGCTTGGTTGTACCGACCGACTGACCGACTGACTGACTGACGATGTGCTCCCTTATGACTGGAGCTGGATTCGTCCCCACCAGCCTGATGTATTTCATTGTTTCATTATGTTAATAAGCGGACTGGCAACGCACAATTCACTTAATGAAGCCTCGAAGCTTATACTATTTGCCACTGGTAGTTGTCCTGTTTCTGGTCCTGGTACGGCAAATTCACTCGCATTTCTAATATCCAAGTTTATTATGTCATCTCGGAGGACGACACTTTGCTACAATGGCGCCATAAAGTTTATTCGTGTACGAAAAATACGCACTTGATGGTGGCAGGACACAGGACACAGGATGCCGGCTGGTGTGGTGTGATGTGACGTGGCATGCCCCGAACAGAACGGGGTAATGAGACCAGCGGCAACAGCAGGCGTCGTCCTTTTGTCCTTTCTCCACGATGTCGACTTTCGTCATGTAAATCGACGCAATTATTTCGCCAGCGTTTCTCGCCTTCCTTCAGTTTCAGTTTCAGTTCAGCAAATTGGAATATTTGCATAAATTACGCGTTAGGTCAATATACTCGGACTCGGACTCGGAGAGAACTTAACAGGCAAGGCGTGTCGAGTATTTACTTTCAGCGACTTCATTCAACAATCACTGAACCCATAAATATATACTATCTTAACGGCAAGGGATTATTAAACTCGGCTTCAATATATACAATGCTGCATTTGTATATCCAAAGTTTTGAAAGGCCGTGTATTGGGTTTGAACATGAGCCGCATCACTCGGTACTAGCGATTGCTCAGTATTTGAATTGTGTTGCGTATTCATCTTTGTCGTTGTTGTTGCTTTTCAAATATCTTCTGAAATAAATCAAAACATTTGAAAACATTATTCGCTGAAATAATTTAAACAGTTTGGATGCGTTTCCGCCACTTTTTCCTAAGGCATTCAAAAATCAACAAAGTAAATAGCTAGTAAGCGACAGTTTTATTTAATCGATAAGATTTCGACAATTATCAATATCCAATGCAATATACAAGGGCAGGTACAGGGACAATTTTACTTTCACTTGTTCAAATTTTAACTCTTTAATTATGACTCAAACCGGATTCGCTTAATAGGATTCCAGTTAATAGGCTTCCTTTTTAAATGGGAAACATCCGCTTGGAAAGCATCGTCATAGGGATTATTATTTGTCCTTATAATAGGTCCAGAGCACATAGCAAAAAACAATTGGACAACATGCAACCACAACGAAAGATGCAATACAGGCAGCATAGAACATAAGATCCCATATATTTTCTGTTTCGGGCTTATTTGTGTATGCAGTTGCTGGGGCTTCCCTTGCGTAAAATGTGAAAAGATCCGATGATGTAAATATCGGTTCTGTAACATAATTTGACCAATTACCAGATTCCGGCTCCCAGGAGTCATTCATTTTAAAAATTTAGATAAAACGTTGACGTTGAAAACTAAAATTTTAAAGTAGACTTAATCGGACTTCAAAATAAAAGTGTGAACTGTGTTAACAAAAACGGATAAGCTGTATCGAGAAAGCTCGACTAGGAGATACTATCTAAACTATAAACCGCTTTATGGCTAAACTTAAATCTATGATATCTTTGGTACATCTTAGCGGAGATTGATATAAGATTCACGGTTCTAAATTATTTTGTCTATAGTTTTTGGAACAAGCTTCGAGTATCGGAAAATTCAGATTTAATTGATATCTATAACATGTGTATATCGGAAACAAAAGATGCTATTAAGTACATGAAATAAACTTGATATTGCTATTTCTGAGTTGAAAGCGTTCATACATCCAGACAAACGTACATTGTACTCTTTAATAAACATTTGTAAGTACTAAATATAATTTTTATTTTTTTTTTATTTATAAATCGTCAACTTTAAATAGATAAAAGGCTTGGCCAACTTAAGATTTTGGTTTTCACACAACTCATTCCATGCATCCTTTGCAATAGCTCAAGAACAAGTGCCTTTGAATCATGATATTCCATACATTTGATTCTCTTCGAAATCGTCCACGCATCGCATTAAATTATAGCGATAGTAATATTCGTCAAGACGTTACTAAGGACTAGTTGAAAGAACCTCGCATTACATGCTAAAATTCACTTTTAGTTAACTAACTGTTAGTTAACTCTTTCTTTGCAATAGCTCCAGGCCAGATAGCCAATAACAATTGGACAAAATGCAATTGCGATTATGGCCGCAATAAGGAGGACATAAAAGATATTCTCCCACATATCTATTGAGTCATCTATGATTGCATGCGGCTGTGGTTCGACTTCTCTTTCGTAGATTACAAAAGGTTGTGCTGGTGTAGTTGACGGATAGTCTGAATGATTGAATACCAGACAGGTGACATTATTGCATGCCTTGAGTTCGAACATCTTTAACCAGCGTTCAAATACCTAAAAATGTTCTTAAAAACTAAAATTTAGACTTGGTCCAATCAGATTTGACATATATATATCTATGTGTGATATGTTGTTACTTTATAATTCCATTTGAATTTTGAATATTCATGTATGCCTACTTTCCCTCAACATTCAATCACCATATGTGATGAAATTTATACATATTTTATTTAATTGCGCGTATTTAATCCTCTTTGCAATATAATACACCCAAGCATGGAAAGACAGGCAAAAGTTATTGGGTCTTAAAAACCAAAAGGAAGTTTACGGAAACCGATTGCGAAGACAGCTTTTACTTTCTAGTTTCCTATGGCCAACAAAGAACACAATAGAAATCAACTCAAAAATTGTTTGTGTGGCTTTCAGCTAAATACGTATCAAAGCACACCTCCAACTCCACCTTTGCCCTTGAAAGGCTCCCCTTGGCATCCATCGGCTGGCAAACAATTATAAATCTGTACAAAGGGCGGCGTTTTTCGGTTTTGAAAAAGTTTTCCAGTTTGTGTACGGGGCGGTTGGGTTGGGTTGGGTTCGAAATTAAAATCCATTTGGCAAAGGCAGAAAAGCTTAAGGCCAGCCAAGGGGCAAGGGAAAGAAAGAGAAAGAGTGGGGGGGTTGAGTGAGGAAAGTGAAATGCCGAAAGAAGATTACCTCATTAATTTCTATTAAAATTAAAATAAGTTTTGCGCTTTTTGAAAATGGCCCACAAAGAGGCACAAACACGAGACAAACAGCACCAACAACAACAACAAGAACAACAACAACAACGATAAAATAAATAAAAGAGCTCCACAGAGAACGAAACCAAACTGATGGACATCGGGAACATTGTGGATATTCAAGGGACAATTGTAGGGAAAAAAATTTCCTGCTTTCTCGTAGCTTCAATGTGACTTTGTGTGTGTGTGTGTGTTTGTGTGTGTGAGGTCCATTGAAAAACACAATTTCCTACTTACAACACATTTTGTTAATATTTAATAGGTGGCCAAGGACAGAAGGACAGCTGGACAGCTAACTGTGGCTTGGCTTGGAGGCTTGTCTGATGGGTCGGATGGGGTTTTTGGGGGGATGCTTTTTGGTTCTCTGGTTCATCATAACCGCAGTTGAAAGTTATTAGTCTCAGCCCAGTTAACGCGTCCAGCTGTGTCTAATGATTTTTCTTCAACTTTCTTCAACGGCCTGCCATCAAGTTTTCACGCTCGGCTGAAGGTGTCAGAGCTTCTTTTTCTTTTTTGTTGTTTCTGCGATTATTTTGGGCTCGTTTTTCAACAGTTTAATGGCCGTTTGACAAACGAGTAAAGGCAACTGGCTTGTTTGAAACAAATAAATTAGGAATGTGACCAGAGATTATTTAGCTCTTTCAATTGCTGAGGAATTTATTTGTACTTATTCGTCCTGAATACAAATTCTATTTAATTGTTTCAAACATATTAGAAATTAAATAACATTAAAGATCTTATACTAAATACCTTATAGCTTAATATTTAAAAAATATTTTGCTTGTTTATTCATAGTTTTTTTGGGTGTAGGAAGCATAAAATAATTACGATAGCATTTTCCCTCAAGACGTCAACTTAAGGATTTTTAGCGTCCTCTTAGAGCCTAATTACTACTCGAAAGCGTTTGTCAAGAAGCTCGCATTACATGCAAAATGTAATTTTTGCCAACTAATTAATTAGCTGTAAGTTCATTCATTCAATTTCTATGAATACAACATTTGCCTTTTGTCGCATTTAATTTTCTAAGGAATTCTGTTTACCCATTTTGTCCTGGGCCAGGCTCAAAGGCAAATTCATGGCAACTGCTTTTTGTTCGATTGTTGAGCTAGTTATTTTTATATGGTCTTGGAGCTCCTAGGAGCTGACAGTTGCTAAAGGTGGGTATACACACACAAACACGCACACGCACACATGTATGTAATCCCCTTGGTGTGTGGCCATTGTGTTGAAGCACTTTGATGTCGTTCGTCTTCGTTTTTTCTCTTTTCGGACAGACTGCAACAGCTAAACAACACTCGGGCATAAAAGGCGAAGAAAAAAACAAATATAAAATATCCTGCAAGCAAGTAATGCAAAAATAAAGAAGAGAGAGAGCGAGAGAGAGAGAGAGGGAGAGGGAGGAGAGGGGTTACTGAAATGAAAGGACAATTTTGCACGCGCTGCCGCCTTAATGACTGACGATTAAAATGCGCTCCACAAAAGTTGCGCGTAGTAAGTAGAACGCCGAAGGGGGTGTCGACAAAGGGGTGAGCGTGGGCGAAGGGTGCGCTGGATGGAGAGAGCGAGACAGAGAGAGAGAGAGAGACAGGGGAATAGAGTGACACTTTGTGCGATGCATGGAAAACTCATAAAGCAAAAAGGAAACAATTACAAATACAACTACACATGCGAATGTTTGTTTGTGTGTGTGTGTGTGCTCACTGAATAGCAAAAGCAAAGGTTGGGGATGGGGATGGGGGTTAACGGTACTGAATTGCAGGCAAGTAATTCACAGATGTTTGAAGGATTTCTGTTACAATTTGTTTTGCGGACGCTTTTTTTTCCTACCGCCTTAACAAATGTTGCGCTGCCGACGTCGCTACTGCTGCTGCCGTTACATTTTATTTCCTTTTATGGGATGCCTTCTGGCTGAAGAGTGAAATTGTTTCCGCCGCACTTAACGATGCTGCTCCCGCTCCTCCTGCTTCTTCTACTTCGAACCACCTCTCCTCCTAGTTCTTTCCTCATTTGATGGCAAACATTTCCGCAGCTCGTCGCATAATTTAATGCAAATACCCAAACCAGCAGCAGCCCCTACCACTCCGAGTTCCCCTCCCTTCTCCACGAGTATAGTCGCTGCCACTAAATATCGATTTTAATAAAAGCAACATTTTCTTTCCATCTTGATTTTCTGTGCATTTTTGCTGGCTCGTCTTGCGTTGTCCTTGGACTGACCTTTGCGCTGAGCTGCATTCTCTCACTGTCCCATTATATTGCTGCTCGTTTCGTCCTTGAGCGCACTTGCAATGTCTTTCCGGGAACGGTTGTCTGCTGGTTGGCAGGAAATGCGAAATTCTCTCTGATTTCATTTTCCTATAAAACAGGAATTTTCTAATGAAAATTTAGATTTGATTTTGCATTCATTCAGTAATAAGCATCAGCAGTAGTCTCTGTTTAACTCCTTTTCATATTTACAATTGAGTCCCAAAGGCCCACAGTTCCAAGAATTAGGTTTAAGTCCTTGCACTGAAAAGTATGCTATGGAAAATGTTACAAATTGTGGATACAAACTGAATGCTAATTGAATGCATTTAATATCGTATTTGCATTGAATTTGTTGGTAATTTTTAATTCTATTTTAATTACAATCTAGATATATTAATACACTTTTTGATACATATATATATATTTTTTTGTTGTTATTTTTTATTTATTTATATTAAATGTTTTAACAACAATCAAGCAGATGACTTATGATATTTATTGACTTACACATTTTTGTAGTTTATTTTTTGTAGTTAAAATTCATCAAATTAATCAAATAAATATTTACCTTAACAAAAAAAACTCCCCATCTGCATAATCCGAAGAAAATCATTTTCAAAACTAGCAACATTAAATACAATAAACAGAATGCATTTTTCCTGGAATTATACACTCTAAAATGCAAAAGACACACACACATATACGACTAAAATAATAGCCAGCTGTTCTAAGGAACTGTAATTGGCATGCACAAAGCTTTTATGGAAAAGTGTGTCTATTTTGCTGAAAGAAAACAACAAGTTCTGCGCCATTTTGCCCAACACTTGGAAACAAAGTGTAAGAAGGGAGGCATGCAATTACGGAATCGTGGTTAATGTCTGGAGCTGCTTATTAAACTGTCGCTTGTGCAACATTTTGCTGTCAGTTGCAATTGAAATCGTTTGCAAGTTCCCCATGGATAGTTATAAATCGCCCGCCTGAGTGACCCCCACAACAAGAAAATCCACATCATACACTTGTGAATTTTCACACGCAAACCAAAACTAACTGTTTGAATTCAAAGGATATATATGAGCAGAGACACGTGGCACTCGTGGAATACACGCTGAATGCTAGCACGCTGAAAAGAAAAAAAACCTGCCATATATAAATCCGGAACAGTTGAACAAGGAAGTCGTATCGAGCAGGAGGAAAAGGAAGCGGAATGTAAAAAAAAGATGTGTACGAAAAATCGAATTTCAAATATCAGAAAAATCGAATTTAAATATGCGAATGCGAAAAAAGGGATAACGCGCAACTTTTTGTATGCAAAATAAGAAAAACATTTTTCGCAAAAGGCTTATAGCGGATTTATTTTTTCGGGCTTCAACCATGTTTCCCAGTACCCCCAAAAAAAAACGCTACCCAATGTGTGTTCCTAAGCTCACACACACACACACACACTTAGAGCACAGGAAACAGACACAACCCGAAAACAAATACAAATACACGCAATCCAAATATTAACTGGCAACAGACTATATCTCCCGCTCCAGATACAAATTCTCGCAAAAATATAAAACACACACAGTTGCATGTTTGTCAGACATGGAAACATGGGTTTGTTGGGTTGTGTTTTGGCGAAAAGAGAAGGCGGGGGTATAGGAAGAACCGTGGTGGGTTAGATTGTTTGATTGAAGGATGCGTGGAACGATTGACAGGCTCTAAAACAGTTTTCAAATCAAATGAGATGTGCATGTGCACGTGTGTGTGTTTGAGCATGCTTAATAAGCTGACAATGAATAAGGACAATGGCAAATCGGATTTCGATTCGATCATACAAATAGTTATCAAATCGGTCACAGTAATCATTTTTTTGTAATATCATTTCACAGTTAATCAAAAAGTGTTGCAAAGTTGAAATGGCAGAAAAAACTGTAGTTTTCCTATTAGTAAAATGTTTTAGAGAAACTCGCAAAGTTCATAAGTGCTTATCGAAGAACCTTCAGGAAGCAAGAAGTTCTTGTTTTATTCACATGCCCTTATAGGAGCGTTTGTGGCAATCCTTTAAAGATATGAAGACTTCAGCTAGGACCCGTTTTGCTTTGGGTTACTTAGTGAAAAAAGAGTTTTATAGGAGTAAAACTCTCGACTGTTGTTATGATTATGATGTTGATGAAGTGCCAGAAAAGCAGGAAGCAAAACGAAAAAACAACAACAAATAAAGAAGGAAAGGAACGTATGAATGAGTGAGTGATGTGACTGATGGATGGATGTATGGACTAAGGGTTTGTTGTGCCACGCCCTACCCCCAACCCCCCCACACATATTCGATAAGTGTGCGGCCTCATAGAAATTACACGCACACTTGCGCGTTCTGCTCTCTCTCTCTCTCTCTCTCTCTCTCTCTCTCTCTCTCTCTCTCTCTCTCTGAATGAAGTTGATGGATGGCCTTAACGCGTTGGGTCAACTACTGACCACCATAACTGGCAGTTAGTCCACCCCCTTATGAATTCGGGGTAGGGGTGTGCCAGTTCCGTTTCAAATGCGTCCAAATGCTGTGCACTTGATAAATGGTGACCATAATGAATGGTTGTCCCCTTTCTTTCATTTCTGTTTTGTTGTTGTAACAATATGATTAAAGAACACACATAAATGTATATTTGATATGTTCGTAAGATGTTTGAGAAACTACACAAAAATATGACAACAAATTGTAACTAAAAAAATAAAAGTTTTAAGGGTTGAAAACGATTTTTTGCGAATTTGAGAGCTAAAAAAGCTAGGAAAAACAAGCTTTAAAACATGCTTCTTAAAATTGCTTTAAAGTTGTACAAAACTGAAAAACACAATTTGATAAGATAAATTGATTTAAGTAAAAGATTTTCCAAAAAACTTATTTGGTGGGAACAATTAAATGAGCTCTACATATTTTGTGTATGGATCCCCCTTGTCAATGCCCTCTAGAGTTCAGTGTCTGTTTGCCATCGTGCACTTGCCTCTGAGTGAAGAGGGGAGAAATTGTGGCAGTGGGCTTGTTGCATGTGGCATGTGGTGGGGGGTGGGGGGTGAGCTGAACAAGTTGCCACCAATGAATCGAGCGATGCATTTTCATATTAATAATATCTTGAAAGGCAAAAGGCAAGCAAGCAGCATATTCGTAATTACTTAATGTGCTCAACAATGTTTTGCCACTAAATTTAAGCTGAAATGCATCGTTAAATGGTACCGAGTCTCTCTGTTTTCATAACACAGTCTACCCCACAAGCATAACCATAGCCATAGCCATAGCCCGACCCATACCACGACCTAATGATTATGCTTTAAGTGAAAACATATGGAGCACAGATCGGCAGCTGAGCGCAAACAAACCGACAGACAGACACACAAATGACTCATACGGCAGCCAGATGGTACAGCTGCCCCTGACGCGTCCCCTCAATCTGCTGATCAGGCCGCAGCAACCCATGATCCGTGATCCAAACATCGCCAGACATCGAAGAGCGTTGTGTGGCATGGGGATATGGAGTTGTTGTTTTCAGGTCTCAAAATCCACATGCCTCATAATTGGTGGCAGGGGGTTCGGGTTATCAATTTGCATACATATATGTCTGCACATGCGAATCTGTTCAATTACTGAGTTATGCTAGCCATCATTAAACTCATTCTGATGTATAAACATTTATAGGGTAGAATTTAATAATCAGAATATATAATCCGTAGGAATCAAAGTTTGAATATCTTCATGTTAATATGTTGAAAAAAAAAGGTTATTGTCAGCAAATACCGACTAGACGATACCCTGAACACTCGTATGCAGCATTACGCAGAGTTATATGTTATATGTGTGTACGCATATACTACATACTTGGACTTAACTTCAATGTTCCATATCTCCGGTGTTTCTAAACCGATTTCAATAAAAATTTCACAGTTTGTCATTATTTTGTTTAATGTTTCAATCGCCGTCTCAAAGTTTCCAAAATTCAAGGTATTGTTGTTATCGATCATATGTTTATATCGGAAACGGGAAAAGTTATCGAAAATTTGAAAGAAACTTGTACTGACCAGGGATATGGCGAGCTTATGTTTCAAATTTGGTGTAAATTCGTAAAATCTCTGAGATCGACACATTCATACATACAGACGACGGACGGATCCACTGTTGATGCTGATCAAGAATATATATACTTTATGGGGTCGGAAATGCGTCCTTCTGGTTGTTACACACTTTAGCACAAAACCATTTTACCCATTTGCAATGGATTCGGGGTATAAAAAATATATTTATTCACAATACACATTTTTATTTCTATTTATAGTTTAGAATAAATAGTAAAATTTATAAAAATAAAAAAATGTAATTGGAAGAAAAAAATGAAAAACATACAAAAATATAGAATTAATGGAACAAAGTAACATGAATAAACAGTTACAAAGTAACACAAACTGACATATATATGTGACAGCTACTAGTGAGAGCTATAATTAGTAATTAAATTGACTTTTTGGCGTTGCAACTTCCCACAATAATTGGGCAATTATGTCGCACATTAACTATGCCGCAGGTAGTCAAAAATCAACACTATACACGTCGACGGGTGGGGGAGGGTAAAGTGAATTGAAAATTATATACTATGGATATTTATTCAGCTGAAAGTTGCTTATGTTCTTTGGCCAAATGATAGATACACAACCAAAAGCAGCAACAAATTATGCAAATGCAAATTTGAGCCATTAGAGCTCTCGTCGCTCTTTATATGCAAATTAAATGATGTGGCAATGTTGTATCTTTTTTATTCCAAAAATAATTAGGTACGTGTGCGTCTGTGTGTGTGTGTGTGTGTGTGAAGTGGCCACAACTAAGTGACCAGAAATGATGATTGCAACAACTGAAATCTATAATTAAAACTAAATACAATGTATACGAGCTGCCAACAACGAACTTTTTTTGATGCCCATCATTTGAAAGGCATCAAATAAAATTAAATATCATGAAAATGTGTGTTTTTTGTTTTCCAGTTTCTCATTATGGCTTAAGCCAATGACATATAGTAAAAGGGTATATTAGCAAGTTTTGCAAATGTTTTGCATTTCCCAAGAAAAAGCAATTTGAATTATTTTAAAGCTTTTTCGATTCAAAAAGTTGTAAATATGATTTATTTTATGTTGCTCATGCGTTTTATAGGGTATATTCATGGTCCATCACACTGCATTGACAGCTCTGTTATTTATTTAATTTTAATAATGGCACCCATTCAAAGCACGTTTGAGGCGCGGTCATGGGAAATGGACTGAGCTCAAAGATACAAAAAAAAAAAAAAAATAGTAGAAAATATACACAAGTATAGAAAATACTCTACCTTTATAAAACGCTCAACAGCCAATTGGGACGTGTTAATTATATATTTTTTATTTTCTTCTTTTTGACAAATTAATTCGATATTCAACTGACAAACGCAGACATCATTTGAATTTAAATTAAACGTGAAAAAATTAAAAATATTTACTATCAATAAAACTAAAGTGCACATCGCGATTGTTATATATATAAGTTTTACTTGACTTTGAATAAAGAGCGTAGAGTAGCTTATATAAATTGTGATTGAAAATATATGTATATATGTATATATACTATGATAAGATTAGTTTTATACATATGCTTTTTATATAACCATAATAGTTCAGAACCTTTAAATATATAATATGTGTATATATACTTTTGATTATTGTTATTTTTGTCATAAATATTGAATTGGATCAGGCCGACTTCTAGCACTTGCCGCGACACAAACACTCTTAGCTATAGCCGGCGTTCTTGTGCTTCGGCTTCGAGCTAACGATGTGCTACACACCGGTTGCATTCATTTGCGAAAGTTTTTCGCATTCGTTTTATCAAGCTCCGATTGGTTTTTATGAACTAAATTTGTTGCACTTGTTTTTTGTTTTTGGATGCGAATGTGTTAAACAGTTCTCAAATCGCTCCACGTTTCGAAACTGCTCCCAGAGCTGAGTTCTAGGTTCTTCCGGTTCGCTCTCCCCTCGGTCTTTTCTTCTTGCAGTTCACGCATACAACATTGAAAATATGAAAAGTACGCAATGCTTGGGGAATTATGTTCTTAAGTTGCGCCCAGTCTCTCGCCCTGCCCCACTTTGGACGAGATCGTGTGAAGCGAGCAAGCGGCGTGAAGGGAGCCAGCGGCAACCATGCAACTGGGAGCCTGACTGAGAAGGGGGAGGGAGGGGTATACAGAGCTGTTTTGTTATTATTGTGGGGATTAGTGTGTGCTTGTTTGGCGGCGAAGGAGGGTTTGCGAGTGTTTGTTTGTTTGCTTTGCTATGCAATAAATTAAAATAATGCTTGCGCAGTTTAAAAACTTAGGGGCTGGCTACCAGCTTAGCGCGTAGACTTAGGTGGCACTAGAGAGGGGTTGGGGTATGTGTGGATAGAGGGACAAGTGTTTGCTTGTGCGCCGTTAATTTGTTTTTACGACACTTGTTGGTGTTTATTATTATTACTATTTCTGTTTGGAGCTCCCGCGATGGCGGTTAGTCTATGCGCGGCAGAGAGGAGGAGTGGGGAGACACTGCTCCCAGGAGGCCTCCGTTTGTGTAGTAGGAGAAAACAACAGACAATTAGATAATAACAAATTTCAGCTCCCATTGTTGACACACTTGAAATGTGAGAGGGAGAGGATGAAAGGAACCGAAAATGGAACAACAGATAAAAACTGTGATTGTCTTTGAAGTAACACACTCACCTAGCAGAAGTACACAAGAAAAGTTTCAGCCCTTTCATCATTGTACATTGAACATACTGCATACCAGAAAGAGAGTCTCAGCTCTTCTGACTTTGGGCCCTGCCCGCAGATTAACTCGTCATGAATCTTAATTAGCAAAAAAAGGAACGAAGAAGAGGTGGAAAGGGTAGAGAGGGAGCTGCAAGTGATGTGGCAGGGAGAGGCAACAACAAATGGGGAATTAGTTGATAGACAAGCCACACTCAGACTCATTACGCAAAACCCGAAACTGAACCCGAACCCGAACAAAAAACCCTAGCACTCGAAGACACTGTTAAAGAATGATGAACAAGCTCAAGAAGAAGGAAAAGAACAGAAAAAAAGAAAGATTGTTTTGCTTTCTGTGGCAACAACAATGACAATGACAGCTTGAAATAATAATGCAAAGCATAGCCAAAGGTCTCTCTTTATGCTTGACAGAAGAGGCAGCCGACGCAGGACAGAGAGGAAGAGCGAGTGTGAGAGAGAGAGAGAGAGGGAGAGAGGGTTAAAAGTGTAAGCAAAAAGCGACGAAAACAAAGAGCAAACATTTAAAGACCAAACTGTGTACAAGCAAGGGCATCCAGTTTGGTTTTATATTTTTTCTAGCCCAACCTTTTTTAAAATCAAAACAAACGAGCGTGGAATGAAGGAACGAACGCTAAACGTAAACAACACAATGGACACCCCGCAGAGACAACAACAACAACTAGCTTTGAATCTGTAGCTGAATCTTTAAACTGAATCCAAAGCCAAAACTGTAGCTGTAGCTGTATCTGTATCTGAATCTGAATCCCCAACAACAGCAACAACAACAACTTAACTGGCCAGCAGCGGGAGTAGGTGTAACTCCGGTAGTGGCCTGGCCTGGCCTGGCCTCAAATAAGCCAAGGAGAAACCAGTTCAGCCAGTTAGCCAGTTCTTCTCGTTGCTGTCTTGTGTTTCTGTTTGGTTTGGTTTTTTTTTTTGCCTTTTCATAATAATAACAATAATAATAAAAATAATAAAAGTGCTTAAAGATCAACATGTGATACGAGTGTTCCTTTTTCATGCCACAGAGCCATCATCCAGCAACAATGTTGCAACGTGCAACTTGCAACATCCAACTCGTCTGACTAGAAGCTTTAAAGCCTCAAGCGATATTTACTACACAGTTTGACTAAAAAGCAATCAAAGCCTTAATAAATTGACTTTAAATTCATCGACATAACTACTATGTTCGACATTGTTATTAATCGAAAAAAAAGAAATAAGACTGTTAACAAATGGAAAACGTGAGATTATAAGTTTATGAAGTGAATGAGTTGATGACCCTTCGAGAGTTTAATAAGTCTAAAAAGCATTCAACAATATGTTAATCGAAAGATTAAAACCTACGAAAAGTATTAACTGAAGCTTTAACTGAATGCTCAACAAAAAGAGCTCCCAATCTTATAAGCTTTAAATATCAGTAGAAACAGAATTTAAGTACACCAAAGAGCAAATCTATCTTTTCGACTTAAAGGAATATATTAACTAAAATAAAGAAATGAACAAAATACCTTTACTTAAATGAATATATCAAACTAGTTGACGAACTGGAAACTTTAAAGCTTTATTTCTCATCCAATTAGTTAAAAAAAAATATCAGTGAAATCGAGAAGAAAAGTTTAAGTCAAGAAAGCCGAACTACCAAACAATTCTAAGCTCATGTTTCCTTTAGTAAATTTCAATCTTCGATTTTTTCGTTTTTTTTCAACCGATTTCGATAAAATGTTCACAAATTATTCTTATTATGCTAGTTTTTATAAAATCATACTGGATTAGCCTTTGACTTATATTCAGAAAACGGAATAACCTTCTTTAAAAGTCTCTTAAATCGTTTCAAATATCTTCAGGGTATACAAATTGAAAAATACAATAATACCAGTAAACAATATTATTATTTCAACTGCTGAACAAAATAAGCTAAATATTTATGTATATCGCAGTGTTGTTAAGTTGTTGAGTTCAAGGATGAGCTTAACTTTTGTGTAGCGCTAATCACAAATATCAACAGTTTAAATGAAGCATGCGATATATCATTTAACTAAGCGCTCGTTGTGTCGAATGACCAAATGGAAAGTACAAAAATAGAGCAAGAAAGAAAATACAAGAGCCAAGACATGACCTCAGCTCTCGGGCAGCAACAAGAATCGAGCTGAGAAGGAGGAGGCGGCAAAGGCGGAGACGGAGACGGGGTTACGGTGAAGCCCTATGATGATAGATGTTACGATGTATGGGCATTTGTGAGGGAGGGGGGTGGGAAAGGGAATGAATAACGAATAACGAAAGCCGAAATGAAAATATTTCATCAAATGAAAGTTAATCATAGAAACGCATTCAGTAGATTTATACTGTGAAGCCCCAGCAATGCCATCAAAATAACTAAAGCAAAATAAATGGCGCCCACAATATCTGCCCCTCTTACCCTCTTTCCCTCTCCTTCACACTCGCTATCTGTCACTTTGTGTTGTTTCTTTATTTTTATTTTTTGCGCTCTGGCACATAATGTTCTTTAAACAATTTAACAAATGCCACAACGTCAATTGGAAGGCGTTCGGGGCACGTTCGTTAATTAAATTAATTGAGGCGTCTTTAGCCGGGGCGGAGGGGACGCTACTTATGATGACCCTCCACCCCCTCCCCAACAAACCATACAACACATTCCATAGCCATATCAGGCCAGAAGGCAAATGGCCAGCTTTGGCAAAACTGACCTACAAGCCAAGTCTCTCTCGCTCTCTCCCTCTCTCTCTCTCTCTTGGTGTGCACTCGTCTTTAACTACTTTATGCCCATCTGTACCTAATCAACAATCAACCCGTAACTGTCTTCCTTGTCGCCGTTGTCGTCATCGGCATTTGTTGATTTTATCTAATGTCTGTCATAAAATAGATAACAGAAGAGCGAAAATAATTTCTTTGCATTGCTAAAGCTTGAATGCACTTTGATTTTTCAAGTATATATTTAAAGACGTTGAAATTTGACTTGAAAAAAATATATATGCTGAAAGTGAGTGTAAAGAAATGAATTTGGTTTATTCAAGTCATAATGATCCATATAAAAATCCATATAAAAAATACATTCTATAGAAAAACTGAAAAAGGGTATTCAAATGTAGTGCCAGGCTACGTGACAGCTTTCGATGTTTGGTCGCTGGTTGATGTTGATTATATCGATGTTGATGGCAGCATAAATTAGGCACAAACTAATTAAATGCGATTCAATTGAAGTTGCAACTGACAGCAGCGGCAACACGAACTGAAATAATGAGCATTGCGCTCTCGCATGTATCTCATGTGTGTATCTTTATCTTGCAGATACACGTACTAACAGTCGGAAAAGTGGCATAGACACGTCGTTGCTGTTCTGTTAACGCTCCGCCATCAACTGTATATTTCAATTTGCAATACACTTAAGCTGGCTTTTTCTTTTTGCAACCGATAATAACGGTCTAGAAGCTGTAATGCTTGGAAAAGACCCAAAGGCAATAATATTAGTAACATGTAAGGAAGTACGTAAATATTTTACACACAATTTAAGAAATCATTTCAGTTTTCCGCTATATACAAATTTTAAAACCCTCTTCAAATGAGTTTAGTTTCGTTTCGGTTTTGGCTTTAGTTTTCACGGAAATCTCATTCGCTGATTGTCAATTTTCCAAATGACTTTTTCATTGCCTACTTTTCACTTGCAAAACTTTTCCGCTTTTGGCAACAATTAAAAGCGCTGACTCAGCACAGACAGCAACAGAGGCAGAGCCGTCGCAGTTGGCCCGCTTCACAACGGTTGGCAACAGCAGCCGATGTCAAATCAAATATGGCAAAAAAACAAAAAAACGTTACTGAACACAAAAAAAAAGCGGAAAGTCAGCCAAATGTCTATCAGCTAAGACCCACAGCACTTGAGGGCCAACAAACTTTTACCCCAGAGCCGGCAAGTCTGCCAAGTTAAAGACGAATTCGAATTCGAAGTCGGTTGTCTGCTCTTGGATCGTATATACATAATGACACACATATGAGTGTAGTTCTCCAACCGTAGAGAAACAGAGAGACAGAGAGAGAGAGAGAGAGAGATAGAGAGACATAATTACCGCTGCGTTGAACAAGCGACCAAAATGATCTTCAGCTTGACAGCTGACGCTGGTAGCCAGAGCGTTGACTGATTTATGAAAGACACTTTTGCAAGTCGCCCAACTTGATTTTGTTCAAGAAACCGTTACGGCTCTAAGCCTCAAACAAGTGTGTCTGCCAGTCTGACTGTCTCTTTGTACATCTATCTAACTATCTATCTATCTGTCAGCACACTCACCGAATCTTTTGTTTGAATACTCTTTCTTCTGGCTTACTCTTGCACAAGAACTATATTTCTTTTATTAAGATTAATGACACACAAACCAAATGTAATACAAAAGAATAATCTTGCTTTAAGTATTTATTCCTAAGACTTTCTTCTTACCTCAATAGTTCTTCCTACACTTTTTTTATTATAATAATATTTGATTAATTTCACCTATTTCTTAATATTTTTTCAAGACCTTTAGCTGGTTTGTTATATTCAAGTTTAATTTTCAACCTTTTAGATTAAAGATTTTATATTTCGTATCTTTTTTTGACTTTTCATAGAGTATTTCCAGTGCTTCTTTACCGATTTCTCGTTGAAGGTTTCTTCTTATTATTTTTTTTTTTTACAATTTTGTCTATTACACGACAGCGAATTGAAGTGTTTTGTTGTCTTTTGGAACCGTGTTTGTTGCCAAGCACCCAAATGGCTCATTTTTCTATCTTTGTCTGCGTCAACGTCTCGACTTGTTTTTCGTCTCCGTCTCTCTTTTGGCCTGGCTTGAACTAAACCAAAGCTCTTGCTTCTGGCCAGACCAGTCGTCTCTTTGGCTGGCTGGTTTGTTTGCCCGTTTGCCAGTTTGGTTTGTTTGGTAATCACGATCTCTCGCAGATCTTTTCAGCTGCTTTTCAAAGAGTTGTTTTGTGCCCCAGTTGGCTTGGCTTGTCTACGATGGCTTGGCTGGCTGCCGGCTTTCCGCGCGAGTCAAAACTTAATTGTCGGCCTAATGCTAATATCCTATCTATCTATCTATCTCTTTACCTTTGTCTCTCTCTCTCTCTCTCTCTCTCTCTCTCGGTGGAAAACAGCTGATTGCGCTGATGACTGCCGCTTGATAATGATGAGCAAGCGCTTTTAATATCAAAGCAAAACTAACAACAGGAAACAAGTATGAAAGCTCTAGTCGAGAAATCCCGACTAGACGATACCCTAAACACTATACTTTACGAGTACAGTCAGTTCTTGCAAGTATGGGTGTGTGTGTATGCGTATACTGAATACTTAATTTCAATGTTCCATATCTGCGCTGTTTTTCAAGCGATTTCAATAAAAATTTCACAGATTTTCATTATTTCGTCTAATGTTTCAAACTCTTTCTCAAAGTTTTACAAATTTAAGATTTTGCTGTTATCGATCACATCTGTATATCGGAGACGGGAAAAGTTATCGAAAATTTGAAATAAACTTGTACTGCCAAATCTGGAGTATCTAGCTCTTATAGTCTCTGAGATCGACGCGTTCATACATACAGACAGACGGATTTTCCTATATCGAGTCGGTTGTTGATGCTGATCAAGAATATATATACTTAATGGGGTCGGAGATGCTTCCTTCTGCCTGTTACATACTTTTGCACAAAACCATTATACCCTTTTTACCCATTTTCAATGAGTTCAGGGTATAACAAAGAAACGCTTAGAACACCACGTCCGCACACCATTTGGGATTCAAATGGCGTTGCTTTAAGAAAGCATTTATTTATTTGCAAACACAGCGGACATCAAAAAACAAAATTAAAACCTCAACTTGAAAGTTGTGAGGTATACAAAGAATATTGTGATTCATCTTGAATGCATTTGTATTAAAAGACTTTGGTTTATTGGGATTATAACAACTAATAGCAGTAGATTTTGTTAGCTAGTCTCCTTGTCGAATAAGTCAGAATTGATAAATCAAAATATGTTTCAAGCTTTGAGCAAGTATTATACGAGTGTTTAGGCACTGTCCATTGGATAAATTGAATTAGTAATTTGTAGGTCAACAGTTAGTAGGTTAACCATGCACAAAGTAACAGGTTTAGAAAATCGGAACATAAGTCCTTCACAATCGCTGGATTTCGGGCTCTGTGGTGACATTCAGGATCCCAAGAAAAGAGGCATTCTGCAGAACACCAGCTGTCGCTTTTATCGAAAGCAGTTGCAGAACAGGAAACAGTACAATTTTCTACAGGGTCTAATAATACTCATTGGAATGGTAGCCGTGATGCTTGCGATGTGTTTTTACGGAGTGGAGCAAGTCGATCAGGAGCATCAGTTCTCGTTGGAGGAACTGTGGCTAGGTGTTTGGGGTCTACTGGGTTTGGGAGACCAGCCGGAGGAGACCGCTATTACTACGTACGCCTATCACTGTAAACAGGAGCTGGACACCAAGCGCATCTTTCGACACATTGGCAAACAGGTGCTCAATCAGGAGCAGGCTCTAGCGCGCTTCGAACGTGTCGTCCAGAGTGAGAGACAGTTCAAGTCTGTGGCGTTGTTGGGTCCACCCGGAGTGGGTAAGACCCTAACAACGACAGGGTTGAGAGAGAAGTTTCCCTGGAGCGAGAATGTGCATAGTTACTCCTGGACCACAGAGGTTCCCGATGGTTCCCATAAGTTCCATTTGATGCGTCAATTTGTGGATCAGTTGTCCGACTGTGGTCAAAATCTGCTGATCATTGACAATCTTACAACTTGTGACTATGGCATTGTGCCCATCTATAATCAGTTGCTGGAAAAGCGGGAGGGCGATCCAAAGGCAGCTACTAACCAAACTGTTCTGATGGTGTACATCTTCACTTTGGATACGAAACACTACTGGGATCAGTTTGAGTTGTTGCATCAAGAGTTGCCCGTGGATACCACAATCATAGACTATCGTCTCTTTTGTCGCAGGGAACTTTCGGATTGTCTGCAGAACGAGTTGCGCTTGGAGCAGCGTATCCTGGATGAGACCACAGTCAACTTAATACTTAAGGAGGCTCTGCTCAATGTCGAGGAAACTGGCTGCAAGCGTATTCATCAGCTGTTGCTGCAACACGGTCTTTTTGGCCCATAAAACCATTTTTAGTTCGTAGTAGTTGTTTGAAAATTAATATGAATTTAGTATATATTTATTATCAAATGCGTATTTAGTAGAAATAAAGCGTATGGCTATAGACAGTGCTGTGATAATGGTCACAATCGATTTAAATCGATATTCATCTTCTTGAAAACTTCGATGAATTATTGATTTTATTTATTCGCAGCTGTTCTTACTTTCTGTTGTAAGTTTAAGTATTACACAGATACTTTTTACAACCCTAACAAAACAATCGATCGAACATCTTAAACTATTTTTTTTCAATTTTTTTTTTTTTAATAATTTTTCTATATTTTATTTTGATCTTTCAATAAACTAAACTATAATTATTTAAATTAATATATTCTTAAAATTCAACCTTCAGAAATCTATTCAAGGATTAATGATGCGTGATTTATTCTAATGAAGATTTGTACACATTATACCTTGTTTCTTCTGTATTTACGCATGTGCGTATCTCGAGTGAAGAGCCACGAAAAGTTGACTCAAGTGGCGAACTGAAGTGCTGTGGCCCTTGCAAACGACAAGAAAAATGAATAGAGTATTGTTACTCTAGTATATGGATTCTGAAAGGGTGTACAGAGTGCTTGGAAATATTTGTCTATCACTCGAAATTCGGTGGTTGCTTCATCACCAACAACATGAACACCATCATCATCAACATCATCATCATCATTTTCACATCATGTCTTCAAGTATTGGGAAAAGTGCCTTGGTATTGTTTTGGCGTTAGCCACAATGGAAATATTCTGAAGAGGCATCCAAAAGTGAGACATCGTTCAGAGATAAAGTTGAATATGTTTAGTCTGCTGCTGACAGTATATGTACATAGGGATTGTTAGGTGTTTTTTTATGAACAGACTATTAACGTTATAAGGAAAAATCTTTATAGAAATCTATTTAAAGAACTTTTAGTTTAAAGGGAAAGTACATGGTAAATTTGATATATTAATTTGAGTTTATATTTAAAATAATTAAATATATTTTTGTATATATTAAAAACAAAATGAAATTGTTTTCAAAAGTTAATAACAAAAAAAATCACTTAAAATTGTATTGAAATTTGAATCAAATTGAATTTATGCTAAAACTCAATTAAATCAATGCAGCACAAAAAGAAAATCAAAGCAAAACAAAACTGAATATATTAAAAGCCAATTGCAAAGCAAAAAACACGTTCTGTATACGTATAATTGAAATTAAATTGAAACTGAATGCATTGTATTAGCGAACAATAAATTTTGATGCGATTAGCTTAGGCCATAATTTAATTTAAAAAAAAAAAACCAAACATTCATTATTATTGTTGAGGCAGTCAGTGATTTGAGTGTATTGGGGTTAGAGTATTTTAAAGTTTGGTAGCTTCTATGATGTGGAAACTGAATTTAATTTAAAATTCCAAGCAAAAAAAGATAATTGATTTGAAATTGAATTAAAGTCATTATTTAATGCTTGCTGCATCTTATTTAGTTCAGAGTATCTTTGAGTCGAGTGCATATTTGCGTTTAACTACACACACACACACACACACACACACACATACGCACGCACACATGCTCACATGTTTTCGGCGCGTTCAGTGCGTTCGCCTGTGTGTGCATCCGTCAGATACAAAATGCAAAGAAATAAAGAAAAAAGAGCCCAAAGAGCCAACAACCGCATCGAGGACAGGCCGCCAACTGCCAATTGCAGCAGTCGCAAAGCAAGAGCTAAAGCAAAAGCAAAAGCAATGCAAAACACAAAACGCAAAACGCAGCCAGCGGCGTTTGTAGTTCATGAACGGCCAGCGAACTCAACGCGCAAGTTGATAATAAGATACAACTACAACTATGAACGAAACGTATACGAAAACGTATAATACGTACTATATCTGTGGGCGAACAAACGGGCTCACAGTACGGGCAGTAGGAGGGGCAGGGCATTGGGCCGGCGACAGCTTGCACCATGCACCGGTAATTTTTTTTTTGTTTTTAAGTTTGCTGTAGTTTTTTAGCTGCACTTTTTTTTGGCTTTTGTATTTTTGTTTGCTGTCTGAGATTGAGTCGTTCGGCTGGTCACGTAAGCACCGATTCCAACTGCGATTTGGACAGCGTTTTGTTTTTTTTAGTTTTAGTTTTTTAGTTTTTCTGTTTTTTTTTCGGTCGCTGTCGCCGCTTGCTGGGCCGCCAGGTTGCATAAGCCCCTCAATTTGATTTTGGCAACGCGGAAGATACGAGCTATAAAGCCATGGAGCTATGGATATATTATACTACACAGTGGTGTACACCGCATAGCCATTGCTATGGACAGAGAGTTAGCATCTAAACGATTTCGAAACCATTTTACAGTTTGCTTTGCCATTCAGTTTTGCAATTGCAAGTTGCTTTCATTGTCTATGCCTTCTAAACAATGCTAAAAAAAACAATATACGAAATTTGCAAAAAGCCCCCCACAAAATAAAAAATAAATAAAAAATTCGGCCTAAAGGGATCTTTAACTGGAATAACCCTTTCGAGCTATGGGCTATAGGTGCTAAATGCTATTGGTTTAGAACCTTTAGCAGAGTAATATATAACGATTTTTATACCCTGAACCTATTGAAAATGGGTAAAAAGGGTATAATGGTTTTGTGCAAAAATATGTAACAGGCAGAAGTAAGCATCTCCCACCCCATAAGGTATATATATTCTTGATCAGCATCAACAGCCGAGTCGATATAGCCATGTTCGTCTTTCCGTCTGTCCGTATGTATGAACGCGTCGACCTCAGAGCTAGAGACTACAGATTTGGAACATAAGCTCGCCTAATCCCTAGGCAGTACAAGTTTGTTTCAAATGTTCGATAACTCTTCCCGTTTCCGATATACACATGTGATTATTTTATTATTATTATTATTGTTAAAAACACCGACTATATAGAACATCGAAGTTAAGTATATACTTGCATTGCAAATTTATCCAGCTTGTCTCAAATGGCTGACGAAAATAAATCAAATTTTCACGATCTGGCACAGTGCCAGTTGCATCGCTTAATGTGATCAATCGGAAGTCATCGTTTCGGCCGGCAATCTCAAATTCACCATAGCTCGCATATGTGATAATGTCATCCAAGTTTATGAGGCTCACTGCTCGTCAGGTAATGGATCTTGTCCAAGCCCAAGAAGAAGTCGCCATCGAAACTACCAAAGCCATTTACGTAGTTATACCAACTTCTAGGGAAACCAATAGCGCCATTGAGTAGCTGCTGAATAATAATCCAACCAGGAGCTGGAACCTCTTCGCCGCAATAAGAAGGAGGTTTTCTTTCAATATTAATAAGTTTTTTCTCAGACTCCTTGACTTCATTTTGCATATCGATTAATTTTTGGTCCTTTTCCGCAGTTAGCTTTTCTTAAGTCTTCAATTTAGCTTCTAACTCTTGTATCTTGATGACATCATTGTCGATATGTTTTTGTTGTTGTTGTTGCTGTAGGAAGTTTTCCCTATTCGCACTATTTAATTGTTTACACTTCAGTTGCGTAAATTCGTGAATTGCATTCATTGATTGTAAGTTGTTGATTAGTTGTTCAATTGTTTTCTTGTGAAAATCTTCAACTACATTCGCGTTTTGTTGGTTTAACTTTTCCTGCAATTCCTTTATTTCTGTGTCTTTGACGAGTATTATTTGCTTATCCTTGTTATATTTACATATCACATATTATTTGCACCAATTAATTGTGTAAAATTCTGTTGCGTAAATTCGTGAATTTCATATTTGATTGATTGCAAGTTGTTGGTTAGTTTGTCAATCGTTTTCTTTTGAAAATCGATCTGATCTCTTAAGTCCCTATTTATAACTTCATTCGCGTTTTGTTGGTTCAAATGATCTTGCATATCCTTGATTTTTTCAAGGTCCGCTTTTAGCTGTCTTACGTAGTTTAGCAATGGTTTCACAGACTTATGGGCATACGATTCAAATTGTTCATCTGCTGCCCAGGACGATTTACTTATAATCAATATAAACAGAACAAACACAATACTACAATTTAAGTTCATTTTGTTTTATACGCGCTGGACTGCACTCAACAGTAACAAAAAACTGACTAAATCATCAAAATTCGGGTTTTAAGAATGCTGTGAAACTGATCAGAGATAAACCGATTGAAAAGCCCCTGAACTGTGTTATATATATTTTCCCAAAATAGGCGACCTCAGTGATGCTTAGTGTCTTATCATTATCAGCAAAGCTTATATATATATGCTCGATGCTGAAACGCTTATATATGTATATATGATAACAAGCAATCATACGACATCCGCATATTATATAAGTTTAGCTTGACAACGTGGTATTTGTTTCTTCATTGAACACATTTTATGTCTGAAATCAAATTTTTTTCTTCACAATTGTCCATTAGCTGAATGTGAATGTGAATGTTTTCCCCAGAAACATTATAGCCTTAAACTAAGTATATGTGACATCCAACCAATTTATTTCATTCATTTCAAATCGTTCCCAAAACTATATATCAAAGCCGCGTGGTACACGCTTTAGGCTGTAATATATTAAGAATTTTGAACAATATCATTAATGAATAGCCGTGCGGTTTTTATACCCTGAACCCATTCAAAATGGGTAAAAAGGGTATAATGGTTTTGTACATAAACCACATAAACTATATATATATAGTATTGATCAGCATCAACAACCGAGTCGATATAGGAACGTCTGTCTGTATGTGTGAACGAGTCGATCTCAGAGACTATAAGAGCTAGAGACTCCAGATTTGGAACATAATCTCGCCTAATCCCTAGGCAGTACAAGTTTTGTTTCAAATTTTCGATCGATAACAACAAAATCTTGTATCTGGAAAACTTTTAAACGGCGTTTCAAATATTAGACGAAATAATGACAATATGTGAAATTTTTAATGAAATCGGTTAAGAAACACCGGAGATATGGAGCCACACACATACTTGCAAGCATCGCCTCTATGCGTAAAGTAAGGGGGTATAGGGTATAGTCTAGTCGGGATTTCTCGACTAGAGCCTTCTTACTTGTTTCTTAAGGAATATTGCCATCAACCTTAGCATATAATTTAGGCACCATTATCTGACTCTAAGCCACTTTTAAACCATATAATGACCTTTGTATAATTTTTCAGTTTATGAGCAAAAACTACGATCCACATTGTACAATGTTTTTGAGCCTCTGCATGAATTGACCATTGTGGTTAGCTGTCTTTTCACTGACCCAGCAGTATTAATGGAATTCAATTTAGACCTATGAAAAATATATGTGAAAATCATTGCTGCTGCTGTTTGCCATTTGTATGTGTTTAGAGACCGTTCAATAACTTCTTAGCTGTCGCTGTCTTTGCGGGGATATCTTAACTTATTTTCAATGCAGCGAGTGGAAAGTGGAGCAAACGGTTTCCTTTATGGATGAGCGTATAAAATTTTATGAACCATTTATGGCAAGCCAAAAGGAAAACAAAAAATAATAATACTGAAATCAAAGAAACACATAATAGTAAAGTAGCAAAACGAAAAGAGCAGAAAGCGTCGAAGCGGAATAGTAATGCGATGACAACAGAGAGGCACGAACCCAAACACAAACACACATACACATACACAAAATCACATCCAGTCATACAGTCTCTTTATTTTACAGTCTCTACACTTGCAAAAATATTATTATGATTGCTGCTGCACCACACTGAACCAGCCACGACAGATACGAGATGAGAGAGTCGAGAGAGGCGAGAGAGAGAGAGAGGTCTTGGTCAGCATAAACAATCACACGCTGAGTGCGTCCACAAAATCCCATAAATAATATAAGGAAACCGCAGCAGCAGCAGCAGCAGCAGCAACAGTAACAGCCGTCGAGTATAGTTTTGGGAATAATTTGAAATGAATGAAATAAATTGGCGAACCCAGTGACAATAAATGTCACATATACTTAGTTTAAGGCTATAATGTCTCTGGGGCACACATTCACATTCAGCTAATGGACAATTGTGAAGAAAAACTTAGCAAAAATTTGCATTAACACATAAAATGCAGCTCAATGAAGAAACAAATACCACGCTATCAACTTAAACTTATTTAAGCTGTGGATGACGTATGATTTGTTGTTATCATATATATATATATATATGCTCGATGCTGACACGCTTTTGCTGAAAATGATAAGACACTCAGAATCACTTAGGTCGCCTATTTTGGGAAAATATATATAAAACAGATCAGGTACTTTTCAAGCGGTGTATCTCTTAAAGCCCGAATTTCGATGACTTAGTCAGTTTTTTGTTCCTGTTGAATGCAGTTGATTCCAGCGCGTATAAAACACAATGAACTTAAATTGGATTGTGTTTGTTCTGTTTATATTGATTATAAGTAAATCGTTGGCCGATCAACAGTCTTGTCAAGCGTCCAGGGCATTAGACGAACAATGTGGATCGTATGCCTATAAGGTTGTGAAACCATTGTTAGACTACGTAAAACAGCTCAAAGCGGAACTTGATAACAACAATGATAAAAAAGAAATCAAGGAAGTGCGAGATCATTTGAACCAACAAAACGCGAATGAAGTCTAACCAAATAAATTGTGTAAACTGCCAACAGCAAGAACAACAACAAAAAGAAATCGACAATGAAAGAAAATCTTGTATTGAATTTGAAAAGCTGTATGATCTTAATTCTTATTGCGGTGAAGAAGTTCCAGCTCCTGGTTGGATTATTATTCAGCAGCGAATCAATGGCATTGTTGATTTCCATAGAAAATGGTTGGAATATCGAATTGGTTTTGGTAGTTTCGATGGCGACTTCTTCTTGGGCTTGGACAAGATCCATTACCTGACGAGCAGTGACCCTCACAAACTCTGTATACATATGGAAGACTTGGATGGCGTTGTCAAATATGCGAGCTATGATCAATTTGCGATTGCCGGCGAGCAAGACAACTTCCGATTGATCACATTAAGCGATGCAACTGGCACTGCCGCAAATGATAACCTAAAAATTCACAAGAATCAGCCATTTAGCACATACGATCATGATGTGGATAGCTTGGATGATCATACTTGTGCTGCTCGCCATCGTAAAGGTGGCGGCTGGTGGTATAATGCCTGTGGAGATAGGTAAGCATATTATGCTATCAATCATATTTCATAATCTAATCATCTTAATTATCACTTTCACAGCAATCTCAATGGAAAGTACTATGGAAGAGATACCTGCCGCAAGAATGCTATGTACTGGAGTGATAAAGTCCCGTTGAAAATAGTTAAAATGCTTATACGCCGTGTAAGCCCTTGAAAAAATAATTTTTCACTTGATTTATAAAAACAAGTAAGAAGAATCTAGTCGAGATATCCCGACTACCCTAAACCCTATATATACGCGTACAGTCACTGCTTGCAAGTCTGTGTGTGTGTGCGTATATTGCATATTTGACTTAACTTCAATGTTCTATATCTCCGGTGTTTTTCAACCGATTTCAATAAAAATTTCACAGATTTTAATAATTTCTCTAATGTTTCAATCGCCGTCTTAAAGTTTTCCAAATTCGAGATTTTGTTGTTATCGATCACATGTGTATATCGGAAACGGGAAGAGTTATCGAACATCTGAAAGAAACTTGTACTGCCTAGGGATTAGGCGAGCTTATGTTCCAAATCGGAAGTCTCTAGCTGTTATAGTCTCTGAGATCGACGCGTTCATACATAGGTACAGACAGACGTTCCTATATCGACTCGGCTGTTGATGCTGATCAAGAATATATATACTTTATGGGGTCGGAGATGCTTCCTTCTGCCTGATACATACTTTTGCACAAAACCATTATACCCTTCTTACCCATTTTCAATGGGTTCAGGGTATAAAAACGTAATGAACTAAAAAATGAAATAGAAGCTTATTTTAGTTCCTTTTCTAATAGGCCAAGTATATATTTTAGCTGTAAAAGTCAACAGCAATAATGGAGCTTTAATTTGATGTGATCAATCTTCAGGCAAACCAGAAACAAAGATTTTCCTCAATTCCAAACCAAATGCGAAATAAAGTAAAAGTTGAGGAACGTCGACGGTTCCAAACCCAAACACACACACACACATAATTTATTTGGATAGTTTTACATTTCCAACCAATTTAGGTTACTGTTACTTACCACACACAAAATGTTCGTTGGCGTGGAGGAGGAAGGGGGTGTTGGTAAAGTTAAATTTAAGGGCAGTGTGCAGTCGTAAAGCACTGGAGAATTTGTTGCAGTTGGTAATTGTGCAACTGTGCAGCAAAATGTTGCCAGCATTAATGAGGAGCCCGAACAAGGCAACAACAATACAGACAGAGCGTTTGTATGGGAGGGAGGTGGGTAGCAAGTCAGAAGTCGAATCAATCGCACAACTCAAATAAATGAAAAGAAATGCAAGGTAAAAGCCACATTCGTTGCTTTGAGTTTGGCTTTTTGGGTTGGCTTTGTGACGCACTGAGAAGAAAGAGAGGGGAAGAGAGAGGAAGAGACTTGCACTCGCATGAGGAGACAAAATAAATTAAAGCAAGAAACGACAACGACGACAAAATGCACAAAGCACAAGACACAGCAACTGTGTAGAAAGCAAAGGCAGAAAGACACTTTGAGAAATTAATGGCACGACCAGGCAATTGATTTAAAGCAGCGACAACAGCAAAAACCGAATTGAACGTTCGTTCCAGCTAGCCAAGTTAAACGGCTAACTAAACCAACTCAACTCAATTCAACTCAAAGCAACAGCAACAACTGTCTTCATAGATATTAAAGTGCAGATAGTAAGCAAGAAAAAAAGAAGGCAACAACAAACAACAGCTACGCATTACAGAAAACGTTCTACAAAGATTGGGATTGTTGCGGAGGCTTGGGAAAAATTATTGGCAATAGAAAGCTGAGCTCGCATCCGTGTGTATCCATGAGATACACACACGTCCATCTATCTATCTATCTATCTATATGTCTATCTATATGTCTATCTATATGTCTATCCCCAGCTATTTAGACGCACAAATGTTTCTAATCTGTGCCGCCAACTGCCACTGGCCGATAATACACAAACACATGGTATATCGTTCCCATTCCCACACACATTCGGATTCGCATTCGCATTCTCATCTCGTAAGAGTTTGAGTTGCGTTCGTGTTGCCTAGATTAAATTTCAATTAACACTCTGCAAAAGATAGACTCGCATCAAGCTGCAAATATTTCAAACATGGGCTCGACTAGACTCAATTCGACTCGACTTGGCGTGCGTATCAGTTTTTCAATTAGATCTCGCATTAATTAAAAGACTCTCCAGCCTTTGTGGTTGTTGCTGCCGTTGCTTGCCTCCTTCTCAATACTGTGCCTACAATCTAACAGCGAAATTAGTTACTCGTTACGATTATAAGCACTAAGCGAAAAGTTAATCAACTGACTACACAAATCATACTTTAGTATCCCATGGAGAGTAATGTGTAGTTCATATGAGTTGTTGCATTTGTTCAGCTAAATCGAGATGTTCTTTAAGTTTTATCATATAATTTTAGATTTACATGAGTTCACAACTTAAAAAACTTAAGGTAAAGTAAGGTAAGGTAAGGTAATGTAAGGTAAGGTAATATAATGTAAGGTAAGTCAAGATAAGGTAAGGTAAGGTAAGGTAAGGTAAGGTAAGGTAAGGTAAGGTAAGGTAACGTAAGGTAAGGTAACGTAACGTAACGTAACGTAAGGTAAGGTAAGGTAAGGTAAGCAAAGCCCATTCTCCTTCAGCGGGTCAAAAAACCTTCAGGAACATATAGTCTTGCGTCTGATAAGAAGAAAATCTTTTTGGCTCGTGTAATTAGATAAGTAAGACATGAAATTGGTTGTGATTATATTTATACTGTTATTAATTCTCCGAAACCAATCATTTTTTTTGCTAAAAATGTTATAACACATAATTATTTTCTAACATTAAGTACGAAGGAAAAGTACAGGGAAAATGAAATAAAACTGATAAAGCAATCTCTTGAAACGATCTATTTATTGATTGGGGTCGAATATGTCCAGCAGGCAGCAAGAAAATTGGGCGACTCAGGCATAACTGAAATTGCTTGGGTGTCCATTAATTTTTGAAAAGGGAAATTTTTGCGTTTGCGTCTGTCAAACAAGTTGACAACTCAGCTAAACAAATGCACCGTTACATGACAAACACACACACAAAGACAGACAGACAAAAGCTTATATGTCTTAAAAATAGCTTATGCTGTAGCCGGGGACTGGTCGCCATTAAGGCATAAAAAACCCACAACAAGCAAGAAAAAAAAATGAAGGAAAAATCATTAAATTAACATGACAAATGACAAAGGGCCGATAAAAGTACATGCATGCAAGTGCCAGACAGAAAGTCACGTGGTGGGGAAGGGGAAAGGAAGGTGTGCACACACATACACAAACACGTGCGAGCACGTTAAGTGCAGTTAAGGAGCAAAGGACGACAAAGACGCCAGCGACAGTCAACACTATAATAAATCCGTAAATATAACGGGCAAAGGATACTTTGGTAATTGGACGAGCTTATGCTTAACGGCGCTTTAATTTATGCCAAGTGCCCGCCCGTTGCCTCCGCCAAAGTCAGAAAGGGGCAACCCGAAGAACCCATGAACCCGAACCCGAACCCGAACCAGAACCAGAACCCAAACGTTAACCGCCTCACTCAGCTATAAAATGTCGCGCTCGTTGTTGTCGTTTCTTGTTTATGGTTATGGTTATGTGTATGCATATGTCTGTGTCTGTGTCTCTTCACGTGTGTGTGTGTGTGTTTATGTGTGGTGTAACAAATAGAAGGCGTGGTATGTCATGTGGTCTCTGGTACATGCATGCGCCCAATTTAATCGAGTATATATGAAATGCAAGTGTGGACATCGCTCTTCACACTGGTATACGCACAGTGGGCCAAGTATGTACTTTATGTGTTTATAAAATGATATCAAAAATATACATATATACATACATGTATAAAAAATATAAATATAAAAGATCAAAGCGTAGTTGAAAGTTTAGAAGCTCTTAAGCTCGTTTTAAGCAATAAAAAAAAACTTAAAATTTTTATTTTTGTAATGAAAGTATGATAAATATTTGTATTCTAATTTATATGATATTTTATTAATGATTTTATTACAATATTTAAGTTATTTTTGAGGAAAAATACAATCTGAAGAATATATATATAAATTGAATTTACCATATATATAATTTCTTAGCTTCTCTGGAAGCAAAATCTGGTTTATATTTTTAACAAAATCCAAAAGTTATCGAATTGATTGGTATAAGTGATTTTTTGCTTAAATAAATATTTATATAATTTTTTATATCTTCCAAAGACGTCTTTAACATCTTTGAGTAATGCCATTATTTAATTAAATAGAGGCTTTTATTTAAATGAAGCTTTTTTCAAAATCCCTAAAAGAAAAAACTCGTAAATTCCTATAAAATAAAACATCGTTTTATCGAGAAGCTTTAGAATTCTCCAACCGGTTATTATCGCACAAGTTCGGCAAATTTATGTCGCCCATTGTGCAATTTTGTAATTGTGTGCGACAGCGCTGCCCGCATAGCGGAAACGGAAGTTGCTACACATTTTGTTGTTGTTACTGTTTGTTAGGTGCTCGTGTTTTTATTATATTTGTGGGCATTGTTGCTGTTGCGCGTTTTATGATTATTTTGCATATCATTAAATGAACAAATTTTGCATTCTTTTTTTGGTTTTTAGGTATTTCATTAATTTGATATGGTTTGCTTTTATTTGATGCTTTTTTTGTGCTTCTAATTAATATTTGTGCATACATATAAATGTGGATTTTTGCGGAGCTTAAAAATAACTGATGCGCATTCTTAAAAATCGAATTATAGAATCGAAAATACAGTTGTGTTTGTGGATTTTAAATGCATTAGTTGAAATGCAACTTTAATGTATTTTTTTTTTTTTTGGCGATTGCTTCATTATGTTGTGAAAGCACATCTGTTGTCCATAAAACTAAGAGCAAGTACTTTGCTGATGTTGTTGTTGTTTCGTGCTCATACATAAATTATGTTAATGCCATCAAAAACACAAGAGTAACCAGCCATAAAAGCACTAAATGGTTAACTATAAAGGCGATGCTCAACTGTCTGCAGCACACGGCAGGATAGAAAACTAGAATAGATACTACAATAGAGATGGCATGGAGCGAGAACACAATTCGCAAAGAGCTATCAACTTTTGATGGAGATGGCCAAACACAGAATGGTCAACAACAAAGAACATGGCCAATAAATGTGCAAACGGATGACTTTATGTGTGCGTGCCTCTCTTTCTCTCTCTATCTCTGTGTGAGTGTATGCCATTAAAAGATACTACGGAACATAAAACTTTCAAAGCAAATTAAGTGTAGCACACTTATGTGCGCCAAACAAGAACGTCAACAACAACCCACTCAACTCACAAGATACTTATGCACGATACATATGGGTTATGTATGTGTGTGTTTCGTTTAATGCTTTTTCTATTAGATAACAACGTTCACAGAATATTTTATGTATACCAAAAATCATTTTAAGTCCCCGAAAAAGCTATACAAAAAGGAGGCAAAAACGTTTCTTGCTTTTTTAGTATATCAGAAATGTTTTAAGCCTCTTAAGAGACTTAATAAATATTTTAAAATATTTCGAATTTTAGTTTATAAATAATATTTTCTTCATAAAATACCCAACTAAATGTTTTCTACTAATATTCATTTCTGTTCAACTTAAACTCATAAGTTTCGTACCTAATTATGCAACTTAATATTTGGTAAATTATGCACACTCTATTTGTACTTAAAGTACCCTTCTGCATTGTCTTTTCGTTGTTGGCTCAATTGAAAGCTTGAAAAATTGTACTTTAATGCATTTAAATGGTTTTCCTTTAGCCACTTCCCAAGCCATTCTTTTCGCTTTGTCTCAGTTTCTTTTTCCTGCTTTTTTCCGATTTTTTTTTCTCCATTTTTTGCCAATACCTTCATCAATCATTACTTGTGTCACGCGCTGGGGACTTTGGGTCTGCATCCTCCATTCGTTGTTTTTTTTTTTTTTTCGTTTTGGCGGGGTCGCGACTACAGTGCCAGTGGATTAGATGTCGCCCTTTCCGGGTTAACAAATGAATTTCGGCTGCGCTAACCTATCCTTTCCTTTCCTTTCCCCACTCCAATTCCACTCAAGCTTGAAAAGATTTCAACACATCGGATAAAAGGCAGATGGGGTGGGAGGTTGTGTTTTTTTTGGTTTTTTTTTTTACAACAAAATCGAATGTTTGCGCCTTCGCTCGGAAAAATGCTGCGTAAAAGGGTAAACAATGGTTAGCTAGTGAGCTGGTGAGCTGTGAAAACGCAACGAAGCTCAAAAATAATAACAAAACACCCTGAGAAGCAAGTTCAGCGCAAAGCATGAGCAATGTTCTCCTTGTGATGATGTAATGAGCGTAATAATCAGAAACAACATGCGAAACGCAACTGATTTCAGCCAAAGAATGTTGTCACCAGCACTTGATTGAAATGTCCAACGCTGGCTCCATAAATAACGAACTGACAAGCCAAACAAGAATTTAAGGGATTTGCTGGCTTTAAATTAAGATTTTCACACAGATAAACAACAACGAAGTGTGAAGGGGAACCGTGGGAGATATGTGTAAGAAGGAGAAGCTTAAGCTGAGAGACATTAGAAAATACAAAATACATTATCCAGAAGCGGGGGAAATATTCAAATAAGAGATTAATAAGTCAAATGCAAAGTTGAGTAAAAAACAAGAAGAACTTGAAGAAAAGCGAACAAATAACTTTTTATCATAAGAACTAGCTAATTTTCAATTTTCTAAACTTATTATGCAAAAAGTTTTCGTCCTTTTTAGTTGACTTTCACAACAAACTGATTGCAAGTAGCTCAATTTAAAAAAAAAACACACACACACACACCCACAGTTATATGCATCATTTATGGGAAACAATCTTCAGAAAGTCATAAAAAAAATTCTTTATAATATGCAACAGTTTATGACCAGAAACGTAGCTAACGATATTATGGCCACTCGTTGGGGCCTAGAGCTGCCTGCCGAGCGCCGATAAATAAGAATAATGTGTGGCAACTCCAAAATACAACAACAACAGTAGCAGCAGCAAACGGAGTAGCAAGATGAAGAGGAAGCAGCATAGAAGAGCCTCATAGCCATAATGACCATAGACGAGCAGTTTATGGTTAAACAGGAGACTTCATTCGGCCTTTGCCATATCCGACGGAGCTCGTAGTAAGGAGGAGAAAGAGGCAAAGCGCCACCAAAACGGTAGCCAGAGTTGCCAGCTGCCTCTCCAAAGCACACACACAAACACAACACACACACACACTCTGAAACACAGCGGGATATATTCACGCTGGTTATGCAAAGTAATGCAAAATGGCAACGGCAACTGCAATTGGTAAAGCCCCCCGGTTTTCCCCCGCTTCTTGCTCGCTCTACCTATACGTCTCTATGTCCTGCGTCATTGTTGTTGTCTTTCCAGCTGTGCGGTGCCCTGGCTATTGTATCTGAGTGTGTGTGTGTGTGTGCATGTTGTGCCTGGCCGTAGAGTTTTTTCTTCTTATATTGGCTCGACTTGATAACGCATATTTTTGGCTTATTTTGCAGCTTACTGCTGCGGCAGCAATTTTGTGGGCTACTACAATATGTGTCTATGTGTGTGTGTGTGTGTGTGCTTATACCCTGTAAGGCAGTCAAAGAGTAGTGTGTTTCTCATCCATTCAAGTTAGGAATAAAAATTAAAATATATATATATTTTTTTTTTTTTAAATTTTCTTTCGTGGTTAAAGTAAACATAACAACTATCAATATGAATAACATCAGTAACTTACTTTACTTACTTTTTACTTTACTTTTTACTTATTTAAATCAATTTATTATATAGTTATAATATTAACAAACTTAAGCCAAGTTGAACCAACTGAAAGGGTATTGCTTAAGTTCAAGCCAGTCTTCAGTACTACATATATGTAATGCATATATTCGTGTATATGTGAAATCTTTTTTTTCTGGCTTTTTTTTTAGCTGCGGTTTGCTCTTCGCCGCCTTTGCTTTTGCAGTGCCAGAGCCGCCTGCCGATAATCACGGCGTTGCCCATCAACCGGAAACGGGCGCTCCGCCATCTTGTTTCTGTGCGCGTACCATGTGTGTGCGAGTGTAACTGATTGTGTGTATATGTGTGTGTGCGTTAGTATGAGGAAATGGAAAATATGCGTGCGACTGCCATAAAGTGGCAGCTCTGTCGAAATTGCAGTCGCTGTGGTCCAAGTGATGCTGCTGCTGCTCGGCTTTTGCCAATCTGCGACCCGGCTGCATGCCAAAGTGCACGACGTATATTGGATTTGCCAATCATAAACTGAAGCCAACTGCATAATCTATGCACTTCACATGCAGAAACCAGCTACAGTAGTCGCCGCCACAGACTGGGAGAGGGAGAGCGTGAGTGGTGGCGGGGGCGGGGAGTAGGGGCACATTCGAAACGCCAATGGAATATATTAAAGTTCTTTGTAGCTTAAATGCAAAGTGGCGTTGCATGAAATTGAAAAACAGAATTGTGTCTAGTTGCAGCATGAAAAAAAGGACACAGCACAAATTAACTTACCGAACTTAACACATATAGAACCATATCCGTTCATCAAATATTGTATACGGACTTCCACACAATGTTTTCACGAACTCAACGAACTTAAGCTCTTTGATATGTGGCCAAGCGAAAAATCTGTTCAAACGAAATACTTTCTTCAAGAAGTACAATGAAATTGTTGTGCTTGTTGTTGTTGTTGTTGTAGTTTTTGTTGTTGTGTACTTTGGCTCCTATTCGTACATTAGGTTTAAGTGCATAATCATAAGTTTGTACTTATCCTTTCCGCAATTTCGCATCAACATTCACAATCAAATCGTCTTCTGGCAAACTTTGGCTCCTTTATGGAAAAAAAAACCGCCATATTGCATGTGGCACTGTGTGTGTGCCAATAATAACAATAACTATTTTTTAGATCTGCTTAACAGCCAATGTAGTTAAAAAGCAAATGTTTTTCTCAATTGCCAAAGGGCTCCTTGTTGCTACTGTTGCTGCTATTCGCAAGTATGTATTCGTGTATGTGTGTGTGTGTGTGTGTGGCACTGTTTTTGTTGCAAATGGCCGCAGAGACAACAGCGACGCCGCCGCTTGCCAAAAACAATTCCCACTGAATTTTTACAGTCGAAATAATTTTTAATTTACATAAATGGCGGCCTCGCTGTAACCGCTCCTATATATATGTGTGTGTGTGTGTTGTTCCTGCAATGGCCGGAAGCCGCTTTGAAGCGTCTCTGACTGTGTGTGTCTGCGACGTCTTAGCTTGGAGTGGCACCCCCCTTCCCCTAACTCTACCTACAACTTCTTCGCTGCTCCACTCGTTAGCTTTGTCGCAATTGCGACGCATAATTTTTGGGTTTTGCATTATTCGACATTGCAAAAGTCAGTAAAAATGCATGAAGCATACTGGAACTGAGTGCCAGATCGACTCGCAAGTACCCTGTTACACTTGCCACAACCTGTACCCGATGCCATTCACATCTACAGGGTATTCAACAAACACAACAAAAACACTACGGCTTCAAAAAAAAAAAAACGAGGGAGTTTTATGTACTTCCGGTGCTTGATAGTCGCTTTGTATCTTTGTCGCATGTCCAGTGCTCGGACGCTTATCGATTTCTTTTTTTAGCATAACTGTAGCCAGGCCGAAATTATTGTCATCGCTCATACGCCGCGTTGTGCCGTTTGCCGTTTGAAAATTGTCACTTAAATTCCTGACGAAATTGTTGCTTTGTTGTTGTTGTTGTTGACCAGCAAACATTGTCGCTTTGATGCCATGCCACAAAATATACATAAATACGTATACGTAATATTTGAAACAACTTTAGTTAAGTTTGAACATTTATTTCGCTCCTAGAATTAATCATGCCACACAAAAGTTTTTCGAGGTGCGGAATCAAATTAAAGCGCTTAAACCCTGGGTGCTTCTAGAATGTCGGTAAGATGATCGAAGCCAAACTTGGTGCTTTTATAGTTGGCCATGAGACTGCCAAAATCAGCTGCAACGGCTTCAGAACGTTCCCTCACATAAATGGCATAGATGAAAGAAGAGACAAAGACTTCAGTGAAGCCCAGATTTTCGACAAACTTGGCATATTTGTAGACAGGTGCCACCGAATAGTTGCTGTCCCTATCCATGAGAGCCCAGTTTTGTAGATCCCACAGGATAACAAAATATGGACGCTTTAGGTTGATGCCAAAGCGCATGCGAAGCAGTTCATCAATGTTGAAAGCCGCCTCCTTCATGGTCTGCCAGCCTTCCTGCTTGGCGAGTTCTCTGTAGAAGAAAATGTAGTCACAATAGTTGACCATTGGCCAATGTTTATTCAACGATGTATCAAAGTCCATGGAAATCACAATCTTATCATCCTGTCGTGTTGCATTATAGTCCTCCACGAACTTCATCATTTTAATCGTTTCCTCTGGCATGCGACAACGAAAATGTATCCAGCCATATTTGCTTAATTCAATTTTCTGAAAGTCCTCAAAGGATATATAAGGAAACGATTTGCTGCAATTAACCAACGTGCATGTCCTGGTTCGCCTATTCATTAACACCGACGAGAAGGGTGGTTCGTCCTGGCAACGCGGACAGTTTTCCATTTGAATGCCACGCGATCGCATATCATGCCACAATATTCGAAACATTGGCAACGAACTCAACATGCCGAGGAACTCAACGCTTACACCAAGATTCCTTAACACGGTGCAGTTATTGGCCGCATTGCCTCCTCTCTGCCAATGTGCATTAGTTGTTTGTTCAGGTACATTGGGTCTGGGAAAGCGCTTCAGAATCGATATACAATCAATGTTCGTGGTTCCCACACATAAAACTGTTTTCTTGCCAACGGCCCAGCTTAATTTACTAGGAACATGTTCCATATTTAACCTAATTTTTATGCTTTAATTTTGTCTCGAGTCTGTTGTTAAAATAATAATATGAATGAGAACGAGCTCCAAAGAGGAGAGTTTTCTGACATTTCACTGACACAAAAAGCCACAAAATATTAATGCTCGTACATATTTATTTGTTAGCAGCTAACTTAATTACATTTATGATTTTTACATGTCGCCGCAATCTTGAATAATAATCTTCTTGGTCGTCTTGCCGGAGCTGGAGCCCATCGATTCGACCTTGCGAATAATATCCATGCCCTCGACAACTTGGCCAAAAACAACATGCTTATCATTTAGCCAACCTGTCTTCTCGGTGCAAATAAAGAACTGCGATCCATTCGAATTGGGACCAGCATTTGCCATCGACAGGACGCCCGGTCCAGTGTGCTTCAACTGAAAGTTTTCGTCCTTGAACTTTTCGCCATAGATGGAACGGCCGCCGGTGCCATCCTGCTTGGTAAAATCTCCACCTTGGCACATAAAGTTCGGTATCACGCGATGGAAGGGGGAGCCCTTATAGCCAAAGCCCTTCTCTCCGGTGCACAGAGCACGAAAGTTCTCCGCCGTCTTTGGCACGACATCTGAGCGCAGCTCCATCACAATGCGTCCAAGTTTCTCGCCGCCAGCGTTTAGGTCAAAGTAAACACGTGGCAAAGTCATTTTAGAGTGGCTGCACATGGAACGTAGCAAAGCCAGTTCTTAAAAGAAATTATTATAAAATGTAGAAAAGAAAATACAAAATTTTTTTTTTTTGGATATTGCGAAAAAATTCTTACCGATTTCTGTGCTTGGAAGAAATGGAAAATTTTTTGTAGTTTCTATTTGTTGCTCAGCTCAGGATAGAATGTGAACTGTTCGCTTTATTAGCAGTTGCTAACGTTTTGAACAAGTCAAAGCCTACTTGGTATGTTCAAGTATCTCGGATTGAAACTCCTTATTGAGATTATGATCTAGGTAATATGCAAGGAAAAACAAAACGAATATAAACTTTTATATATTATATTGCACTCAATTTGTTTCATTCTTAACAAAACAAGAGATGGCAGTTCTAAATGCTTTAATGATGGACCAAATCATAAGTCGAAATCCATTATAGGCGCATTTAAATCTAGAAGTTAGAGCTTTTTTGGGTGCGGTTAAGCATTTAATCACTATTGTGACGAGTGCAAGGGCCAATTTTACAAAATACCCAAGCCGTTTGACTGCTTTCACAAAAAAATCCTTTAAGCCCTTTCGCTCAGATTGAAGGGACAGCGTTGTCAATATCCTTTATTGTTCCCGCCAGTGGATTCGCTGGACACTGAGCAACTGCGAGAATTGCTTTTGGACCCGAGTATGGAGCTAGTGCGCTCCAAATGCATGAATATATGTCGGTCGTGAAGATTCCCTTAATCAGAATTGTAATGTATTGGTAGCTGAATTACAGTTTCTGGCCAGCTTTCACATCGTTAATGAAACTGGACATTGCCAACAATATTAGTATCAAATACATAGTTCAAACTTGTTCGCGTGCTCCTCTTTAGAGACTACAGAAAATTGCAACAGTTCTCAATTTAATTATTTACACCTCAGTCACGGTACATTATACGTTTAAATTCTTTTTAACCAGATCAAATGGAATAAAATTGGGTATTTTTATATTCCCTTGCTGTAAACTCTTCCCTTTTTATACCCTTAACCCATTGAAAATGGGTAAAAAGGGTATAATGGATTTGTGCAAAAGTATGTAACAGGCAGAAGGAAGCATCTCCGACCCCATAAAGTATATATATTCTTGATCAGCATCAACAGCCGAGTCTATATAGCCATGTCCGTCTGTCCGTCCGTATGTATGAACGCGTCGATCTCAGAGACTATAAGAGCTAGATACTCCAGATTTGGTATATAAGCTCGCCTAATCCCTAGGCAGTACAAGTTTATTTTAGATTTTCGATAACTCTTCCCGTTTCCGATATACACATGTGATCGATAACAACAAAATCTTCAATTTAGAATACTTTTTGAATCAGTTTGAAAGATTAGACTAAATAAAGACAATATGTGAAAATTTTATTGAAATCGGCTGAGAAACACTGGAGATATGGAGTATTGAAATTAAGAAGGTATGCCCTATACGCGTATACATACAGACACTCACACATACTTGCAAGCACTGACTGTATGCGTAAATTATAGGGTTAAGGGTATAGTCTAGTCGGGATTTCTCGACTAGAGCCTTCTTACTTGTTTCGATATAAACATGTTATCAATAACATTAAATTCATACAATATCAAGGTTTTTCTTCATCATTGATAATCTATAGAATTTTTTTATAAGTTTTATTAAGTCGCGCGCAGATCAAGTTTACCTCAAACTATCGGTAAATCGCCCCCTTTTCGATATACACCTGTTAACGATAACATTCAATTAATACAATTTCAAGGGTTTTCTCATCATTAGAAAGTTTGGTGCATCATTGATAATCTATTTCCTTGGCCAAGGCACCTGGACATACAAATTTAAACATGTTTTTGATAAGTTCTATCAAGTCTCGCTGCAACTACAGCGAAAACACACATATATCGGAGCTACCGAAGATTGAGGTTTAGTTAAGTGCTTTATAGGTCTGGGCTTAGAGTAATTGCTTAATATAATAAAAAATGTAATAAAAGTCTAAGCTATATGCATATTTCACTTAGTTTTGAAAACATTTTCTGATCGACAACCACTCAAAATTATGCCAAAGGCATTCCAAATTAAAGATACTTAAGTTTATTCCTAAACTCTTTCCAACAACATGAGTCGCAATTACGCTTTGAGCGTAACAAAGCCCATCTTATGTGTTGGCTGCTTGACAATCGATCTATTCACGCTTTGCTCTGATGAACCACAGGCGGGAGTCGATCACGACTGTCTGGAGGCCAAATGGCAGCGTGGTGGACACTCGAGCAATGTGAGCTGCTTGTTGCGCATGCTCGGCGCCGAGGTGGCGTTCCTTGGCATGCTGAGCCGTTCGAGTCTGGCGCATGGGATGTGGCTGGATATGCAGCGTTGCAACATCGACCTGAGTCATTGCCCCAAAACCGAGGCGGAGCCTAAGATCTCCACCGTTTGGATGGCAAAAAAGACGGGCTGTCGCACCGTTATACACAGTGCCAGTCGAAACTTTCCATATGTGACGTTCAACGATTTCAAGCAGCTTGATCTTAGTCTGTATGGTTGGGTGCACTTTGAGGCGCGACATGTGCTCGAAACGATTCTGATGATGAGAGCAATATTGGATTACAATAATGGACGTCCAACAACAGAACGCATACGCATCTCGCTAAAGGTCAAGGATGACATGTGCTACAGGAAGGCCATCGATCTCTTCGATATGTGTGACTACGTGTTATTCTCCAGGCAGCTGGCACAGGCGCACGGCTGGCAAACAGTTAAGGAAGCCTGCCTGGAACTGGACAGGAATCTTCCACTGCCACGCTCCCTCCAAGTGCGTAGACCATGTGTGATTTGTAGTTGGGGTCCCACTGGGGCTGGCTGTGTGGATAAACAGGGTAAATACTTAGAGCTGCCTGCTCAAAAATGCTTGCGTCCTGTAGATACATATGGTGCTGGTGATTGCTTCACAGCGGCTGTGATCTATGCTCTATATGTGCGGCAGATGAATCTTTCAGATGCCGTTCGCTTTGGCAATCGTGTGGCTGGTCACAAGATAACCGCAACTGGCTTTAATCACATCTCCACGCTGAATACGTTTCCCGTTAATCCGGTTCACGATGACACACATCGACCCAGCAACGTGCCCAAGGATGACGAGGTCAAGAAACGCATTTGCCAAAGATATTTTGAACGTCCCATTGAGTATGGCAATGGTGAAGTGGCCACAAAGTTGTTGCAAGGATTCATTGCCGATGATTACAAATTTCCAGTCAAGCTTATTCTGCAGCCAGAAACGGATACAGCGCTAGAAAAGATAGCAAGCGATGAAGTTATAACACAACCTCCCCACAGACACTCCTCAAAAAGTGTTCACTTGAAAACAACTGACGAGGTTCGATTGATTTGAATGGAAAATTAAAAATTTGTATGTAACAAATTTATTATTGATTTTGAATTTCGAACTATTTAACTATTAATGTCGCCACAGTCCTCTATTATTATCTTTTTCAATGTCTTGCCACTGTTCGAACCCAATAGTTCAATCTTGTGTACGACATCCATGCCCTCCACAACTTTGCCAAAGACAACATGTCGATTATTCAGCCAAGTGGTCTTGCCAAAGCATATGAAAAACTGTGAACCATTTGTATTGGGTCCAGCATTTGCCATCGATATGGTGCCCGGTCCGGAGTGTTTCAGCACAAAGTTCTCGTCGGGGAACTTCTGGCCGTAAATGGAACGTCCGCCAGTGCCATCCTGCTTGGTAAAATCGCCGCCTTGGCACATGAAGTTTGATATAACACGATGAAAGGGACAACCAATATAGCCAAAACCTTTTTCTCCTGTGCACAGCGCGCGAAAGTTTTCCGCTGTCTTTGGAACTATATCGGAACGTAGTTCAACAACAATACGTCCAATTCTCTCACAACCAGCGCTAATATCCAGGTAGACACGAGGCAAAGACATGTTTGAGGATTTATAATTTTGTGTTTCTGTCTAAATGCCAAAAATTGAATGACAAAACTAACAAAGACAAAGGATCGAGTAATAAGTAGACAATAATACAATATGTTACAGCTACATTCAAAGGTATTTGACCAAGAATAAAATCGACTGTAAATAAATTACACGAAATTGTTAATTGAATTATCTTTTAGCTTATTGCATTGCGAATAAGAAATATAATAAATTATTCTTATTTTTCGCATGAAATGTGAGCCAATGAAAATATTTTCCCTTGCGCCACCTAAAGGTCAAAACCATAAATTCAACGAAATTGCGTTCAATGGAAATGTTAAAAAAAAAAAACAAGTAAGAAGGCTCTAGTCGAGAAATCCCGACTAAACTATACCCTGAACCCCCTACTTAACGCGTACGCGAACCCTATACTTTACGCGTAAGTATATCTGTGTGTAAGCGTAAATTGCATACTTGACTTAACTTCAATGCTCCATATCTCTGGTGTTTGTCATCCGATTTCAATAAAAATTTCACACATTGTCATTAATTAGTCTAATGTTTCAAAAGCTGTCTCAAGCTGTTGCCCAAATTCAAGATTTTGTTGTTATCGATAACATGTGTATATCAAAAATGGGAAGAGTTATCAAAAATTTGAAATAAACTTGTACGATCATATTCCAAATCTGGAGTTTTTAGCTATAATAGTCACTGAGATCGTGTGTTCCTACATACGGACGGACGGATATCGACTCAGCTGCTGATGCTGATCACGAATATATATACTTTATGGGGTCGGAGATGCTTCCCTCTGCTTGTTACGTACTTTTGCACAAAACAATTATACCCTTTTTAACCATTTTCAATGGGTTCAGGGTATAAAAATGCCAGAAGTGAAAATTGTTGCCTTCTGTGTGAGTGCGATGTAACCATGGCTATAAGCTAAAGCGATGCTTGCAACACAAAAAAAAAAGAAAAAAGAAAAGGGAATGTCACATAACCTTAAACCGTTTAAACCGGCCATTCATTACGTATGCGCCACGTTTGCCAGCGACGATAATAATTACCTTGCCAGCAGCATCCGCAACTGCTGCTACTGTCCATGGCCAATAAATTATCAGCTCTGTACACATATATATATATATATATATGCAGGGACAATTCCAATTGATTGCAAATGGGCTGCATCGCCAGTTTTATTTGCTTGTTGAAAAGGGTTAAACATTTTCTCGGCTACATTTTTGTAATGTCCTTTTCATGGGGTGCCTGGAAATTTGCATTATTGCTAGATTATTTAAATAAATTTGCAATATCAGCGAAGAGCTTTGGAACACGCAGTTTCCATACACTTACGTACTAAAGGATTAACAAAAAATATCCTTGCCGTAATCGTATTTAAATAACGAGAAGTAAGTGGATTCGTTAACGTTATGAAATGAGAAAATATTTTCATTAATACCCATTTCAAAATCGTCATACAGTTGTCAACAAACAGTTTTTCAACAATATAATCCTCTATCTTACGCATTCAGATGAGGCACAGCTAGTCATTATTTATTGGTCACATAATTATGAACAAGGGAACAATGAAGGACATTCCTTATCGCATCTTATTTGCATTTTTGCTGTACGTGAAGAAATATAAAAAAGCTTAAATGACCTAAATGTGGAGAATTTTGATTTATGTAAGTAGATGCCACAAACCTTCTCCAACCACTACCCTACACTACCTGTGTGTGTGTGTGTGTGTGTGTGTGTGTGTGTGTGTGTGTGTGTGTGTGTGTGTGTGTGTGTGTGTGTGTGTGTGTGTGTGTGTGTGTGTGTGTGTGTGTGTGTGTGTGTGTGTGTGTGTGTGTGTGTGTGTGTGTGTGTGTGTGTGTGTGTGTGTGTGTGTGTGTGTGTGTGTGTGTGTGTGTGTGTGTGTGTGTGTGTGTGTGTGTGTGTGTGTGTGTGTGTGTGTGTGTGTGTGTGTGTGTGTGTGTGTGTGTGTGTGTGTGTGTGTGTGTGTGTGTGTGTGTGTGTGTGTGTGTGTGTGTGTGTGTGTGTGTGTGTGTGTGTGTGTGTGTGTGTGTGTGTGTGTGTGTGTGTGTGTGGCACAATAAACACACCTCCCAACAATGACTCAAGCTGACCGGAAAGTAAGAGAAAAAATTAAATTGAACAGGATATTGCTATGCCCGACAGTATAATGCCTTATACTATTTTATTAGTATTCCACATTTATATTTAAAACCATATTTTTACTTTATTTAGGTATTTTCACCATCATCATTAAGAATTAATTTCTAAAATCGCAAATACTCTGTTTTTCTGTGTACCCTGTAATTGCGTTTGGGACATTAGCACTGACTTGTGCCGCTGACAATAAGAAGGGGGAAGGGCAGCGGGGCGGCACTAAGAGGCGTTTCACATCCCGCTGAATTCTATATATTGTTGTTAAAAGAATCAACAATAGACAAGAAATAAGCAATGGTGTAGCCGCTGATTTTACAGCAAAGAATTTTCATCTTTACGCGTATGCGTGTGTGCAGTGTGTGTATGTGTGTGTGTGCAGTGTGATGACCTCATTAATTTTCAATCTGAGCTGGATTACGTGAAGATGCCCAAGTTGGCCAAGTGAAATGGCCACACCCACGCGGCCGCATGATGAATCTTTTCCTTCATTCCGTGCCACATTCTCCTCGCATCCTCCGCCTCCTGCTCCGCCCCTCCGTACACTGCTCTAATTTATGATGATAAATGAGTTTCAATCAAGCGGCAGAAGTGAAGCCAATGTCGGCCAGTTTCCGTTTGCCTTGCCGCCTTGCCGATCCTGCCGAGAAGCGGCGAAAAGATTCCTCAGTCCAGTGCAAATTGTATGTATAAATTATCCATAATTTGATTTGACTTGTGCTTGTCCCAGGCATCGAGATTTGTTCGCCATGGCGTGAGGTTTTCCATTTGAATATTTATGAATAATTTTCAGTTTTTTTTTCTCTTTTCGGGCGCAATATTTTTGAAAAATTTGTTCTGTTGTTTACTTGTTTCGACGGTTTCACGTTTATTCCGCGCTTGCACTTTTCCAGTCTCCGGTCAATTTTTCATGCACTCCCCCAAATTGAAAAATCAAATTAAGAACAAACAAAATCCACCCTCAGAAAGTTCATGGACAAAAGCGAGAAGAAAAACAAAAGTTTGCATTTAAGCTTTGTAATTACTTCGAGCCGAGTTCTTTCTATCCATTTTCGATGATTAATAATTGTGGATTTTTCAGCAATTTACTTTTTTTTTAATTATTCCCATAAAAAATAAAGTAACAATTGTGTTTGACGCAAAATGTGTTGTATTAATCATTTCAAATTAAACTTTTGGATTTTGCTGAATTTTGATTGAATATTAAAATCTTTTTAACAAATATTATCGTTAAGGAATAATTGAGGAACTTTATCATACAAGAATTCTTAGCTTAAAGACAGTAGCCTAGAGATAATAAATTCATGTATCTTATGTTGAAAATATTAGCATTAAAATCAAGACAAAATTTACTTGTTCCTCTACATATATTAATCCAGCTCAGCTTTAGAAACGAGCAGTTTCGATTACACTGCCGTTGGAAACTGCAAATTTGTCTAGTATCTGTTGCCCTCAAAGTGTTCTTTGCACATACCCATTGAAATTACCTTTAAGTGGTTTATAAGTGTGAAAAGCAATTATGTCGTAAACGGTAATAGTTATCGATAACATATCGGAAACTGTAATAGTTATCGATAACATATTGTAAACAGTAAAAGTTATCGATAACATATCGGAAACGGGAAGAGTTATCAATGACATATCAGCAACGGGAAAAGTTATCGATAACACATCGGAAACGGGAAGAATTATCGATAACATTAAACCAACTTGTACTGTTCAGACCTTAGGCAAATTTGTCGATAACTCTCCCCTTTTTCCGATATGTTATCGATAAAAATAAAATCATAAAACTCGTCAACTGTTTAATGAACTATAGACAAATCAATCTATAAAATATCAATCTAATTCGTTTTTAGATATAGCCAAAAAAATATCGAAGATTGAAGTTTAGTCAGGGCTTAGGGTATCTCATAGTTGAGCTTTCGCCACTGGAGTCTTTTTAGATGTTTTTATATACTATGTATATACATTCTTTATATTCTTTACGTTTTTTATATTTTGTGTGCGCTTTTGCGCGTTGCCGGATTTGGAGCAGCTTCCGCTTCATTGGGCAATTACGCAACCAGCGCTTTGATTATGCTGCAGCGCACAATTGTTTTGACATTTAATCAAAGCGAGCAACAAAAGCGACGTCCTGGCCGACGATGAAGAGGGCGCTTTTTTGTCGTCTACACTCTGGCATACAGGATGCATCGTATATGCAACGTGCAGAGTACAGAGTGCGGAGAGGAGACACTGTGCTGATAAGCTTGACTGGACACTTGGGTAATTGAGTAACTTGCTCGACGAACAATGGACAAAAATAACACACAAACAAACAACAATCGTGCCACATGCCCCAGATGGTTCAATGTCCGCTTAACGCAACAGCGGGAAGCACATGGAGCGTGGAGCGTGGAGGTGGAGGAACTGGAGCAGATTCCAACCAGTCTGGCACACGGATTCCTTGGCGGCAGATCAAAGCCAGCATTTTGGGTCTTGCTCTCCCGTCGTGTGCTTTACATGCAACCCGCATCTTGCCACCGGCTGCTGTCCGTTTTCAAAGAAAACCTGCGAACGACTACAACGAACATCCTTCGATAATGTCACACAATTCGAGTTCTAAGAGCGACCTTCAGCTTGTATTTTGTGGTCCTTCAGGCAGCCATAAAACTCAACTATGTTGTTACCTGCGTTTGTACATATGTACATATATTATATTTCATTTAGATTAGATGTTCTTGGCAACAATATCTTTTATGTTATTTTGGGTTTCGTTTTCTTGTCATCATTTCATTTGACTTCCGCTTCCGACGTTGTTGTTGACCCAATCATAAACTTTCATACATATTTGACTTAGGTTTTGATACGCATACTCGACAAGTAATCAAATTGGCTTATAAAGTCCTTTCATGTGATGGGCTTCGTTGCCAATCAATGTGAATATTTAATTAAAAATATATTTCAAACATTAATTGACTTTTTTACAGCATTTTTTTCGAAATTGCATTAACTTTTTATAGCTACCAAAAACACACAACAAAAAAGGGGGGAAAAATGTTGTGCAATTAAAAACGCAATCAGCAATTTTTTTCGTAGAAAAAATAGTTATCTATAGCACTCGAAAGAGCTTAAATTGAAATGAAGTAAAACCTAAAAAAAAAAAAAAGCAAATATGTAAATGAATATACTAAAATGCGAATATTGTGTCTGATTTTGCTTACATAATAAATAATCGGCATATAAACTAAGTAAATTTCCATTAAAAATCAAAGTGCTTCGATAGAGAAATAATAAAATGCAGAAATTTAAATTTTAATATTGTGATTTACACAATCAATGAAACCTACATACATATATATATATATATATGTATATATATATATTTATATATATCCAATTTACATTTAATCAAATATTGTTTTCAAACATACAAACTTACATGTGGCACATTTCAACATCTATTTGTATGTGTGTGTGTGTGTGTGTTTGTGTGCCTGAACTTTATCGATTTGCTGACTTAATTAAAACGAACCTTGGGCATTCAAAAAGTCAACGAGACTCAACTCGACTCGACTCGACAGGATACTCTCGGTTCATCCTTAATTTACCTGCATGTGATGATGCCCAGTTAACCGACCTGAAAGCTCCTCCCAATCCCCAACCAAGCCCCTCCTCGTGTTCAAACAATCGTTTGCTGCGTTGCGGTCAATGTTGCGTATGCGTAATTAATGCCTTGTGGCTCTTGATAAACACGATTGAGTGCCCCTCCCATCGCCCCACCCCCACAGATTGTCTGGCATGTTTACTTTAACGTTTGCCTTCGGTCAAGATTTTATGCATTCGAGTTATCCATTGTTGCTGTTGTTTGTTTGTTTGTTGTTGGCTTGTTTGCGAGTTGGCTTACAAACAGAACCTGTAGATCTGGCATATCTATGCCCGGCCATTCATTTAACCAATCCCACACCCCCAACACACCCCTTTGGGGAAGAGTTTTGCGGTTTTGGGCTTAGAAATTTCTCGGTTAATAAACATTTGTGTATATATATATGTGTGCATATGCGTCTAGAAAGTTTTGTAACTTTATTTAAATAATATCATCTTTGGAGTTTTGTTTGGCTTTCTTCGACTCGCTTGCAAAAACTAATTTTCCTACCAGCTAGCAGGAAAATTCATGCATGATGTATTCAAAATTTAGATGAGTTTTGAATTTACATTTGTTTAAATATGTTATGTAGTTTGTCTTAAAGGAACTTTAATACAGAAGAATGGAGAAGTCAAGCCCTAGAAGGAATTTTCCCTTTTGAGCCCTTATCAGTGCACACGGACAATTGCATATTATTGACATTCCAATTGTCTCTCATTACTGTCATTCCGACCTTTTTCGCCATTTAAATTACGTAACGCAGAAGCGGGAGAGAGAGAGGGAGAGAGAGGGAGAGGGTAAGGAAAACACACGCATGCAATGAAAAGCAAAATTTGCATAATAATAGCAATTGCACACGCTTCAGGTATTAAACACTCTCTCTCTCTCGCTCTCGCTCTCGGTCTCTCTCTCTCGCTCTCTCTCTAGCCCATCCTTAAATCCAATTTGGCCCTAAATGAAAATGAGCAAAAGGCGAACATGGAGAAGAAGAAGAGCAGCAGCATAACAAAACAAAGCAAAACAAAAAAATTGAACAAAATGTATAGAATCCAATTTTCACTTAATTTTCAACGTTTCTAAGAATTTTTCCAACGTTTTCGCTCATCCTCGAGCTCGACCTCTCCCCCAGTGTCTCTGTACCTTATCCGTACCACCCGTCCCACCCTTCCCCGTATACCATACCATACCAACAACAAAAGTAGTCGCAAAACGCTGGCAGCAATTTTCATTTGGTTTGTTATTTTGTCTCAAAGTATCAATTTGTGTATCATTAAAATAATTTGATTTCCACTCCGGCATACGACCCGAATGGCAAAAAAAAAAGGCAAAAAAGGCTAAGTCAACAGCTAGATAAAGTGAGCGGGGCCAAAAGGTTTTGCGACTTTGCGACCATACCCATCGAAATCAGCTCAAGTCCTTAGGCTCTAATTATGCCCAATCCCTAGACCCAAACAAAACGGATCGAAATGAAACGAAACAAAAAAGAAACCTAATTAAGCATTACCTCTCTCTTTCACACACACATTTCTTAACATTCCGTTCTCACAGAATGCCAAAAACATCTTTCGAAAAAATGCCTCAGGGTTATGGTGCAAAACTGTTTCAGTGTAAATATTTGTAAAGTTTGCAATAACAATAAACAGGAAGATTAGACAATAAACTATCACAGACTAAAATAACATTCTGGCATTTTTGTTACTTGAATTCATTATCGAAATTTATTTATTTAAGTGGATCTGTTTAAGACGTTTTTTAGTTTATGTATGTTCTAACTCTTAAGTGTATTATTTTTAATATAGAGAAGGTTTGCAATATTTATCATTTTAGTTAAGTTTGATTTTTGAAATTTGTTCAGCTTTAAAAATTCTTTATACTTTCTTAACGAAGATTTATTTTGTTGGCCATTTATCAAGTGTCCTTTTTTAGTCGAAACGCCGTGAAATAATAACAAAAAGTAAAAGAACCAAGACAAATCAGCGATTTATAAATAGCGGAATGCTGAGAATGGAATGTCCGTCAGCCGAGGAATGAAGGGCGGAACGAGGCGCGGCAGGGCAGTCGGGAATATCCTTAACGCCAACAACTTGTCGGCATTGAGGCGTTCATTAAAGCAATCAAATACTCAGTACCCCAGCGCCGTTCCCCTCTCTGCGACCCTCTCTCTCCCTCTCTCTCTCTCTTGCTGTCTTCTTTGCGTTCTGGTCCTGGTAGAGGAAATTCTAGCCGTTCCTCAAATGTCGGCTCTGTCTCCTTGTCACAGCCTGACTGCCTCTTCCTCTTCCGCCTTTAACATTCGAATGCATTTCTATCTCTCTCTCTCACTCTATCTTTTGTCTTGCTGCGCTTTCAGCTTGTCAATTGTCATGCCATTGATAATATCCATTCAACCAAACTGATGTTGTTGTTGAGCATTTGTGGCTGTCGCTGGACCAGCGATAAGTCAATGTTAACGAAAACAATTTACATAATGGCAGGGTTGCCACCAAAACGTTAGAAAGTGCGAAAGCAAATCAAATCAAAAGTAGGATATCAATTTAAGGACTCTCTATAATTAAGACGAGCAAAAAACAATTTTAGTTTTATTTTCATGGTTTTTAATTGATTTTTATAGAATTTTTTAATAATTAGTATCTTAAATAAGTTCAAATACACTAAAAGAGTTGTTCACATAAAGTTTTAAACCTTTTTTTAAAAAGCCACAGCTGTAAATATCTCAAGAACTTTAAAAAATACTATAATTATCCGAAATATACTACAGCAAATAGATATTTCAAACCATGAGGTTAGTATTTCCAAGATATCAGCTTAGTTTCGGTTGTCAGCTGATTAAATACATACATATCACACACACACACACACACACACACACACACACAAACAAAAACAGAAAACAAATTCATTAGAATATTTATTCTAGTATATTGTTTGGCTATTATGATGTTCTTTAAATACCAATCAAATCAAGATTGTGGGGGCGGGGGCATTCATGTTTATGCGCGACAGTATTCAAGTTGATTACATGAACTTTCAAATCGAGACCATTACGACGATTCAAGCGGCAGTGAGAAAGAGACAGAGGGAGAGTGATAGGCGAGGAAAAAAACATTACCGCGCACACATGAGACACCAACAATAACAATAACAACAACCGCAACAACAACAACAACCACAACAATCGCAATCATCCAAAAAGCAGACCGAAAAAAAACTTATGCGGGTAAACAAGATGTGTGCAGGGGATGGTGTAGGCGTGTGTGTGTGTGTGTGTGTGGAGGGGAGGGAAATGTCATCCAAGAATGAAAACATAAGCGCGAAGAGAAAGTCAAACAAAACGTAAAGAATAAATTTATGCACAACACTCGACTCTCTCGACCGAAAAAATCAACAATAACATGCAAAGAGGGCGAAGGGGGAAAGAGCAAAAGAAGAGGAGCCGGCAAACTAAAATGTATACGACGATATATATTGACAGTAAGTTGACAGTTCGTCAGTGCCGGCCAGTTAGTATAATAGTACATGGTCGCGACATTATGTCTAACCAACTGACTGCATGAATGACGGACGGACGAACTGATTGACGGACTGACTGACTGACTGACTGACTGACGGACAACTTGACTTGACGTGACTTGACGTGACGTGACGTGACGCGTTGTAATATGGCGACGTATGGCTTAATGTGACCACGAATATCAACATCAAACTCATAAACAAGCAAGTTTTTTGTTGTTGTTATTATATATTTTTTTACATGTAAGGAAGTAAGTAAGGGGGTGGAGAGAGGGGGATATATGGAAATTGATTGTTGCAGAGGCTAGCCAGAGAGCTCTTGTTTGGTTGTGCATTGACATGGGTTTGTTTTTGGGGTCTACCGAACAAACAAAGAGCAAAGTGAGAGAGAACACAACCGCGACAATGACGTGACAGCAGCCCATTTACATTCGCGACAGGTTGGTCACTCTGTATTTGTGTCTGTGTATGTGTGTGTATGTGTGTGTGTATGTGCGGTGCGTTGGGAAATTAGCCTCGCTTCAGGTCATATCTTATACAGAGCTTAAACGTGCTTATAAAGTTCAGACCATAGCTTCGTTAACGTTCATAATTGGATATCAGCTGATCACACATACACGCACATACACGCACACACACGCACACACACACACACATCTACACATTTACAGTTAACTTATTCCTTCGACAGTTTCGGCAAACTTTCGACAACTGTTTCTGTTACACCTACAAAAGAGAAAGAAAGAAAGAACGAAGAGCTGCAAAAGTTGCCGTTACTTGTGCCTCAAGTGCAGAAAGGACAGCATAGCGCGACAGCGGGCGATTGCGGTAAACCGAGAAGAAGAAAACGAAGAAAAACAAGCACAACAACAACTACACTATAGTACAAGTAAATATCCAGAGCGAACACAATTCAATTTAACTTTTTTCATTTCTTTGCCGGGTGCTGTGTGTGTGTGTGTGTGCTATTTTTATTTATGTAAAAGCATACTCATCTATATGTGTGTGTGTGTGTGTGTGTGTGCCACTCTCAATAAAGCGCTGTATGTGTGTGTATGCGAGCGATACGATATTATGGCAATTTCCATTGGAGTCAGCTCCTTTCAAAATTAAAATGTTTCTTATGCACGAGAGATTTCTGATGGGCAAAAAACGGAATAAAAGGTAACGGCCTGGAAGTTACCGAATGTACGAGTCTGTATGTGTGTACTATGACAACAACTGGAACTTTGGATACGGCAACGACCTATGAAAGCGTATGTATTCTGTTGTATTTTTTATATTCAAGCATTTACGTTTACGAGAATGAGTTTTTTTTATTTGTGTACATGTAAAATTCATGTAAAACTGATAAAAAAAAAAAAAGAAAAAGTAAATTGAAAATAATCCGAATTTGAACTTTTTAGTCAAATTATTATTTTCCAATCATTTAAAGGGCATTTTAGCTAAGCTGTTTCTTGTGCTCCATTCCAATGTTCCACCATTTCACTAAAATTAAATTGTAATGCTCGAGAATATATATTTCAATCGAAGTCTTATTAAATCAATTCAGATGCTATTTCTTATGGTATTAGCTTTAAATCTAGTAGTGGTTTCGTGCAGACAGAAAGTGTTTGAAAATGCATTGTCTAACGTTTTGTTTTCTCTCCTTCTCACCTAAATCAGGCGATGGAAATTGGAGCAGCAGATAAATCTACCAACTATAGTTGGGACCGCACGAAACCGAATAACAACACGGAAACTTTAATCAAATCCGCATGTCTTCTAACATTGCATTCGTGCTGAGGACACGAAAGAAATATTGGCAAAGCAGGGGGAACGAATGAACAAGAACAAGAGCAAAACGTCTCATTTGATTCGGCTGAAGCAGGCGGAGCCCATAAATCTAAAGCTAAACTAGCGCTCAGTGAGTATGAGCGAAAAGGAGAGACGAAACGAAAAGAAACGAAACGAAACGAACGGAACGGAGGAGAGAAACACACACGAGAAATCACATTCGAAAAAGAAATAATTAATATTTATTACCCGAGAATGAAGTATTATCAAATTGCATAATTGCTGTGTTTCTCTCATTCGACACGACAGACCCAACAGGCCAACCGGCCAACCGGCCGGCTGACCAGCCCACCCGCAACAGCACAGCGCCCGCCTTGGGGCGCTGCAAACAAACTTGGAGCTTGACTACTTGGCGCGTAAATTGCTACTCTTGAGCCCAGCCTTTTGGTCGCACAAACTTTTTGATATATGAATTAAGTTTGCTTCGACCTTAGTATTAGTGTGCGCCTCTGTGAGTGTGTGTGTGTGTGTGTGTGTGTTGAGACATTTTGGATTTACGTTGTAATTACAGAATTTTGGATTTTCGTCTGCAGTGCAGCACCCCGAACGGAACCAGTACTGAGCCCACACTTAACGCCCCTGCACTTTTCGTGGCAACGGCTGTGGTCGTGTCCATTTCGCTGGGTCGCTTGAAGGTTATTTATTATGACATGTTATTTAGGTTTCATTTCAAAAACTTGATTGGACACTTTAGACTGTAGCCGAGGAAACACAGGACCACGAAACAGAACGGAACAGAACAGAGAACAGAGAACCTCTCGTAAGGCCGCTTCTACTTCTACTTCTTCTTCTTCTTTGGCCTTGTCGTCTTCTTCTTGGCGGAAACATTGCGTGCGCTTGTGTTGTTCAGCAAAAGGTGACAAGCACGTATGTGTGTGTGTGTGTGTGTTGGGTGTGAAGCGGGTTCAAGTGTACACACACACGCAAACAACAACAACAACAATGCCTGAAGTCATGGGGTCAACAGTTGAGTTGAGTTTGACAAAAAAAAACTTGGCATGAAAAGAATAAAAATAAAATTGTGTAATCCTTTATTAACGCATATTTCTTATACTACATATAATTCGCTAATGCCTCAAGCATAATGCATTCACAATCAGCTTACGAACGAGCCCAACGAAGCCAAAAAAATGAACAAATAAAAATATCTCTATAAGGTAAAACCAAAAAAATGTAAAAGAAAAAGAAAATAAAAAAAAATATATATATATATGTCATATCCGTGTGGTGCACGCTTTATTCGGTTGCTGTAATATTATAAGATAACTATGAATTTTGAACAACATTATTAACAAGTAAGAAGGCTCTAGTCGAGAAATCCCGAGTCACTGCTTGCAAGTATTTTTTATTTTTTTAAGATAAGCTTATAAGCATTTTAACCTTTTTCAACGAGACTCCATGATACCATTTGCGGCAGATCTTTTTAGTATTCCTTTCATAGATATAACTGTAAAAGTATGATAATGAAGATGATTAGAGTATGATATATGATTGATAGCATAAGATGCTTACCTAAGTCCACAGGGCTCAAACGCCCAGACTGTCGGAAATGGCTGATAAATATCTAAAAACATTCCATGATATCCGGCAGTGCCAGTTCCACCGCTGAGATCCACCACTCGGTAGTCATCTTGTTCGCTGGAAATCGCAACTCGTTCATAGAATACATATTTCACAACGCCATCATAGTCTTCCAAATGTACACAGATATTGTAAGACTCAATGCTCGTCAGGTTATGCAACTTCTCCAAGCCCAAGAAGAAGTCGCCATCGACACTACCAAAGCCAGTTCGGTAGTCATCCCAAGTGTTGTGGATCTCAACAGTGCCATTGATTATCTGATGAATAATAATCCAATCACGAACTGCAACTCCGCAATAAGAATTAGGATCATACGGTACTTCAAAATGACGTTTTCTTTCCATATCAATTAATTTCTTCTCGCATTCCTTTTGCATATCGATTAATTTTTGCTCCTTTTCCGCAGTTAGCTCTTCCTGAGTCTTCAATTTAGCTTCTAACTCTTGTATCTTGATGGCATCGTTGTTGATTTGTTGTTGTTGTTGTTGTTGCTTTTCAGCATTTAATTGTGTATACTGCAGTTGCGTAAAGTTGTTAATTGCATTGAGTGATTGTAAGTTGTTAAATAGTTGTTCAATCGTTTTCGTGTGAAAATCTATCTGCTTTCTCAATTCGATAATTATAACTTCATTCGCGTTTTGTTGGTTCAACTGTTCTTGCTTAATTTTTTTGTCTTTGTCGAGTATTATTTGCTTATCATTGTTGTTATCAAGTTCCGCTTTTAGCTGTTTTACGTAGTCTAGCAATGGTTTCACAACCTTATAGGCATACTTTCCACATTGTTCGTCTAATGCCTTGGACGCTTGACAAGACTGTTGATCGGCCAACGATTTACTTATAGTCAATATAAACAGAACAAACACAATACTACAATTTAAGTTCATTTTGTTTTATACGCGCTGGAATCAACTGCACTCAACAGGAACAAAAAACTGACTAAATCATCGAAATTCGGGCTTTAAGAGATACACCGCTTGAAAAGCCCCTGAACTGTTTTATATATATTTTCCCAAAATAGGCGACCCCAGTGATTCTTAGTGTCTTATCATTATCAGCAAAGCATATATTTATATGCTCGATGCTGACACGCTTATATATATATATATATGATAACGACAAATCATACGTCATCCACAGCTTAAATAAGTTTAAGTTGATAGCGTGGTATTTGTTTCTTCATTGAGCTGCATTTTATGTGTTAATGCAAATTTTTGCTAAGTTTTTCTTCACAATTGTCCATTAGCTGAATGTGAATGTGTGCCCCAGAGACATTATAGCCTTAAACTAAGTATATGTGACATTTATTGTCACTGGGTTCGCCAATTTATTTCATTCATTTCAAATCATTCCCAAAACTATACTCGACGGCTGTTACTGTTGCTGCTGCTGCTGCTGCTGCTGCGGTTTCCTTATATTATTTATGGGATTTTGTGGACGCACTCAGCGTGTGATTGTTTATGCTGACCAAGACCTCTCTCTCTCTCTCGCCTCTCTCGACTCTCTCATCTCGTATCTGTCGTGGCTGGTTCAGTGTGGTGCAGCAGCAATCATAATAATATTTTTGCAAGTGCAGAGACTGTAAAATAAAGAGACTGTATGACTGGATGTGATTTTGTGTATGTGTATGTGTGTTTGTGTTTGGGTTCGTGCCTCTCTGTTGTCATCGCATTACTATTCCGCTTCGACGTTTTCTGCTCTTTTCGTTTTGCTACTTTACTATTATGTGTTTCTTTGATTTCAGTATTATTGTTTTTTGTTTTCCTTTTGGCTTGCCATAAATGGTTCATAAAATTTTATACGCTCGTCCATAAAGGAAACCGTTTGCTCCACTTTCCACTCGCTGCATTGAAAATAAGTTAAGATATCGCCGCAAAGACAGTGACAGCTAAGAAGTTATTGAACGGTCTCTAAACACATACAAATGGCAAACAGCAGCAGCAATGATTTTCACATATATTTTTCATAGGTCTAAATTGAATTCCATTAATACTGCTGGGTCAGTGAAAAGACAGCTAACCACAATGGTCAATTCATGCAGAGTGGCTCAAAAACATTGTACAATGTGTTTTTGCTCATAAACTGAAAAATTATACAAAGGTCATTATATGGTTTAAAAGTGGCTTAGAGTCAGATAATGGTGCCTAAATTAGATATATGCTAAGGTTGATGGCAATATTCCTAAAGAAACAAGTAAGAAGGCTCTAGTCGAGAAATCCCGATTAGACTGTACCCTGAACCCCATACTTTACGCATAGAGGCGATGCTTGAAAGTATGTGTGTGGCTCCATATCTCCGGTGTTTCTTAACCGATTTCATTAAAAATTTCGTATATTGTCATTATTTCGTCTAATATTTGAAACGCCGTTTAAAAGTTTTCCAAATACAAGATATTGTTGTTATCGATCACATGTGTATATTGGAAACGGAAAGAGTTATCGAAAATTTGAAACGAACTTGTACTGCCTAGGGATTAGGCGAGCTTATGATCCAAAATTGAAGTCTCTAGCTTTTATAGTATCTGAGATCGACGCGTTCACACATACAGACAGACGTTTCTATATCGACTCGGTTGTTAATGCTGATCAAGAACATATATACTTTATGGGATCGGAGATGCTCCCTTCTGCCTTTTACATACTTTTCACAAATTTTTTCCCTTTTTACCCATTTTGAATGTGTTCAGGGTATAAAAAGGCTTTAGAAACAAAAGTATCGTGGAATCCAGCTTGGGAATAAAATATATATAAGGCACTTTTACGGGTTTTAAGGTTTCCTTCAGTAATTTTAAGATATATCTTATATAATGCACATATTTAATATTTTTAAGATTTTCTAATAATTTTTTATCAGAATTTAATCTTATTATTCGCTTCAAAATGTCACCAAGAACCTAAGGTTCGTTCTTGGCACCTTTAATGTTGAAACTTTTTAAATACTTATAAGGACTCCCTTTCTTCACGCAGATAATACCTTTATAAGCACAAAATTAAGGTGTTGATGAAAGTAACAGTTCTTAATATTAATATGGCAACTTTGGGTCTCTATCCAAAATAGAAATGATACTTGAAAAACGATTAAAAATATGTTAGACAAGGGACATCATTAAATTCTTGATGATGTGCATGATTGGCAGCTTCTTTGCAGTATCGTATCGAAACAAATATCGTAAATGTGTATTCATTTAAATAATTAAACCATGATTCCAGCATAAATTGATCCCAACAGCATCCCAGTTAATAGCACTCGAATTATAGCGACTTGACAAAGGAAGATACCGATAAGAGAAGAAAATAATTCAAATGAACGAAATTCATTTGTTCCACTTGAGCCCGCCGCCTAACAATGATTTGAGGTTTTTTTTCTATTTTTTTTTTTTACTATATGCCGATTGTTCGCTCGTTCATCGCGTCATGTTTTTTTTTCACCTACGCTTAGACTCGGTAGCCCCCAAGACGTCTGCGGTCAGCCAAATCGTCGACGACGTCTGCGTCTTAGCCATGACACATAACTTATGGCCAAAACTGGTCGAGAAACTCAACGTGAAATGAACATTTTTTGATACAAAATTAAAAGACTTTTTGATGTGTGAACAAAATATGAAAATATCGAATACTAACGACTATTGTATGCCCTCTTTGAGGTATGTTAACCAACATGATGTAGTGTTTCCTGACTGACCGACTGACGGGTTACCAAAGCCTATACCTCTCATGTTACAATGCTGAAATTTTGTCAGCAGTTTCGGACTAAGGATAAGCACAAGCACTAAGAAAGATTTGGGAAAACTCTGTAGGGAAATGTAGTAAATATGCAAAAAGTCTTTATTTTGGTTTACCATTCGATCAGGTTAAAACTTAGTTGTAATAAGTTATAAAACATAAAACATTTCGTTTGATACTAAAAGGAGGCTACAAAAGCCTTGATTAAAGTGTTATGCCCAGAACGTAGCTTAGTTATAATTACGGCTAATTTATCTAATGTGTCTTCCGTCGGTCATTCTGTCGGTCGGTCAGTCAGTCTACCATGACACGGCATTTAATGTAAAACCGAAACAACAACAAGAAATAGGAAGGCAATACCGAGTGGTAAGTCATTGGTGTTGTTGGGGGGAGTTTGGCTTATTTCGACAGCTTATCGCCAACAAATGTGCAACAATAACTTAGCTACTCTATATAGAGTCCCTTGGCTAGGTCTGTCTTGGGCGACAACAAGGGGCAAGTAGCAGGCAACGGCTAACGTGGCGGGTTCAGGGTTCACCCTAATCAATGTCAACAAGTTCACGCTTCGCTGTTTCCAGTTATGTGGACAAGCCGTGTGATAAGGACATTTTCTCAGCAGCACCTTAGGCTCCTGCTGAGTGCCACCTGTGTTCATGTAAGACCTAACGTATCTCTCTCTCTCTCTCCCACACGCTTTCTCTCTCTCCCTATCTCTAATCCTGCAGCCGATAAAGTAGCTGAGTTCTGTGACAATGGCTCATCATTGGGTTAGATCTCTCTGGGGTAAGTTTTAAAGTGTCCGAATTAACAATCAGATAAGTATTGAAAAAAAAAACGCAGAAGTCGTTTATTTAATTTTGTCATTTTCAATTAAAACTAAGGCTTATTAGCCTAATGAGGCACAAAAAATATATATTTTAAATTGCCGAAAAAAATCGTCTAATTGTAATGACAAATATTTAGCATAAAATAAGATAACTTTAAACAATTTAAAAGTATTTATATGATAAAAAAATATATTTTTATACCCTGAACATATCTCCGATCCCATAAAGTATATATATTCTTGATCAGCGTCAACAGCAGATTCGATAAAGCCATGTCCGGCCATATGTCTGTCACTTCAGAGACTATGAGAGCTTGAGACTCTAGATTTGGAACATAAGCTAAGTTATCGATAACTATTCCCGTTTCTGATATACACATGTGATCGATAACAATAAAATCATGAATTTAGAAAACTTGGAAATTACGTTTGAAACCATAGACGATATAATTAAAATCTGTGAAATTTTTATTGACATCGGTTGAGAAATACCGGAGATATGTAACATTGAAGTTAAGTCCAATTACGCACACACGTTGTACTCGGAATTCATCGACTAGAGATTTCCTACTTGTTTAAATGATAAAATTTAGGATCACATTTCAATAAAAATACAAAGTACAGATATTATTATTTTATGAAATGTAAATATATATTTTTTGTAAATGAATAGACCATTTAATCTTAAATCATGTCCCCGGGCCTGTGAAACTGTTCACTGTTCGTTTATTCAACATACATAAAATACAAGGGAAAAACAAATCCAGTTTCATTAATCTAATGCATTTTTAAGATGTCCATTAGGCTGAAATTGTTCTAATATACGGGCTGTATAAATTACTTAATGCTGGTTTCTGTGCACAAATATATGTATATATATATAAACGAAGCCGATGCGGCGTCAGCAAAAAAGGAAAAAATCGCAAAATACGAAATTAAAGTACAATATAAATACTATATATGCTAGTATAGAAAGGGAAAATGACGAAATGGCATATCATAAAAATGCGAGAAAATTGTTACGCCCAAAAATTAAAAAGCGAACCCAACCCGGAGCAGCAAAAACTGGTAAATGGTATCCCTGAACCTAATAGACAACCATGGAATAAATGCGATAAAATGTAAAGAGCGGCAGGAGCAGGAGGAGGCGAATGGAGGGACGAGGAATCATGAATAGATTTTTCGTTAGCTGGTTTTGCGGGTCTCAAGTTTGTGTGTCAGTAATGCGTCGTTAAACTGTAAAAGACCGTAAACGAAAAACCAAAAAAAAAACAACAAAAACAACAAAAACCGGAGCCATAAAAAATGAGTAGTCTATGAGGAGAGCAGAAGCCAAAACGCTTCGAAGTTCGCCACAAATGAGAGCTAGATGTGAGGCGAGTAAATCATTTTACAATGGCACCCATAGGCCTGTTGGAGATATATATATTTTTTATTATGGTTTTTTTTTTGTATTTTTCTGGTTCCTTGGAGCTGTCAGCGCCTTTATGGCGTTCCATGAAGGACAATCAAGTAATAGCCAACGATTTTACGATGACACAAAACTACATAATAAAAGATATATATCGGGCAACATTTTGACCAGCTTAGTGGGTGGGCCAAACCATATCAACAAGCGTTACGCCCCCCGAAAAAAACCAAAAAAATAAAAAATAATAATAATAATAAAATACAAAAAAAAATGCTAGATATATACTTATGTACTAGCTAAATTGTTATATATATGCGATGCATGTTGACAATCACTCTTTGGGCTCGTTTTAGACAAATTTTCAATTCCCTCCATACTATATAGTATATATATACAAATCGGAATGGATGCGTGACACGCTAACTTCTCAGCAGTTTTAATACACCTTCGCGATGGCGCGAAATTACTGTCACCTGAGTGGCCAAAACACAACAACAACAACACACAGTACACATACCCTTTCCCGCTCCTCTCGAACCCAAACCAAGGAGGTTTTTTTTAGATCCCAACAAACTCCGAACACAGCGGAAATGGTTGGGTTTGGGGCACATAACTTGAACAAATATAGCATTCAAACTTCAACTCGGCTTCTTATTGCGGTGTAGGAATAATATTAAGCTTTGATATACCCAAAATATTGTGGTACAAAACTAAACTGATTCCCACGAGAAATTACTAAGATACCACACTTTATTCAACATAAAACACTTTTACTATAATCTTGGAAACTTAGTATTTTGTAGAGGAAATTAACTTTTTGAGCAACAAAATTAAAGTTCAGCAGATTTAGAGGTCAAATAAGGTAACTGAACCAAATCAAATTGGAACAAAAATGATATTGTATTTAGAAAATATTATTAATTTTTTTAAGAAAAATTAAATCCTAAACTTTAAACTTGTTCGGATCAGAAGAAAGTCGCTAATATATCCTTTTAATATATATATATATAACTATTACAACTGAATAAAATAATAATAAAATACTTAAAAGTAAATAGTTTTCTTGATACTTAATATGAGAATATACATTAAATATTTAACTCAATACAATTTTTTTAAAAGTTATTTTTAACCTTTAGTCAAGTGCTGATTTTATTAATTATAATGTAAAACATATTTCAATGTTCTAAGTCAAAAGTTGGTATAATAGTATATGGAAGTCAATAAAATAATATAGTTATACTTTTATGGGATTTTTCAGGGTATCTCGATTCGATTTAAGCGCTAAACTAAAGAGCAGAGAGAATAAATTGCTGTTGTACTAAAGTACATAAAGTATCGTATAGTATATGTATATATGTATCTGTACATACATATTTTGCGAGTGGGGCTTTAATGCTTTTGATTTAATTCCCGGATTTTTTTGTGTGCTCCGTCCGTCTCTTGATTGACAGTAATGGCATTTTTGCGACTCGTCGAGCGGAAAATGCTGAAAAGCTGCGAGCTGACACGACACAACGACGAGCAAGCAAGCGAGTCAATAATAAAAATTGCATGTTGAAAGCACATTTGGGAATCCCAAAGTCACACACACACAAACTCTCTGTCGACGTTGCAGTCGGCGTCAGAGTTGACACCCCAGCTGAATAGCGTAGAGTGAATGAAAAACCCTTTTTCCTGCTCGCAGTTTTCCAGTTAATTTATTTTCGGTTAATTTGCTACGTTTGTTATTTTAGTGCTCCGGCACTTGGTTTATACATACGTATAACCCACATATAAACCATACCATACTGAACCGTACCACCTTAGACCCTACCATGGCATTGTAAACCATATCGGAGAACCCATCCATACCCGGCATTTATTGCATTTTGGCAGGAACGCACTTAAGCAATATAAATAAAGGAGAAAAGTTTAATGGCAACACGTGAAAACTGAGTGCTAAACAGGTCAAGGGAGTTAAGGATCCTACAGTTACTTAAACTTTTGGTTAACGAAAAAACAGTGGAGTGGTGTGGAGCGGGGGGAGGGAGTCTTTTTACTACTTACTGAGCATAGAGTGACAAAAACTAACTTAGATTAACTATTTAAAACCTCAAAAATGGTACAAAACTATATAATTAATAGATAAAATTTGTTTAAGTGAGGAAAAGAATTGTTTTCGGATTTAAATACAAGTACGTTTCGACATAAGCCCAAACTTGCTTTAAAGTAAAACATCCTTAAACATCTATTTATTTTAAGTTACCTAAAAAAAAAAAAGTCAAAAATAATTTATATGCTCCAAAAAATACTTAATAACTATATAAATTTTTTTAAATAGTACAAAAACTAAAAATTGTAAATATTTTGTTTAGAGTTTAAATATTTTTCGTAGTGTACTTTTAAGGCAATCAGCCTTTCATCTCAATTAAAAAGTTTTGTTTATTTATTAAGTCAATATTGTCGTAACTTTGAATCTTTGGAAATTTATGAGCATCATAACATAAACTTATATATCGTAGGGCGACATTCCCTGTACTCATTTTTGCATTTCATAACGTTAACATAGTTGATATTATCTGTAAAACTTATAAAATAATGAACATAACTGTTTTTACTGCCGATAGGATTGCCAAACTTCATAAAAAAACAAAGAAAAAATCACAAATACAAATATGTATGCATATGTCTGTGTGTGTGTGTGTGTGTGTGTATGTAAAGGCAATAATTTGAAACATCAATTTTTTATTACTCGGCTGGCAATCATTTAATCATCTCGAGTCATCAGAGTTGCCATCTCTTTATCGCCTTCGCAGAGTTTTTCGAAGTTTTTCTGTTGGGGTGCTGCTGTTTGCAATGGGTGTTCCGCGTTCCCCTTGTGTGTGTGTGTGTGTGCGTTTCATTCCATGGTGAATTTCGCTGGCGGCTGCCATTTGACACATGTGTCACTTGCCAGAGCGTTTCGGTTTCCAGAGCGTTCCTGCACAGTGCCTTCGGTTGACAGCTGTCAGTGTCAGTTTACATAATTTATAGATTTCAACGCATAAAAAAGTCATAAAATTTACAATGTTGCTTTTCAACAAAAACACATTCAGCCGGGCCGAGCCGGGCCTCACATTGGCATCGCCCGATTCTTTTGATGCCTTATTTTTATGAGCGAAGACATCAATTTTCGCACAGTTTGCCCAGGAAGGCAGCAGTACAAAATACTAAGCAGCATCAGCAACTACAACAACAACAACAATAATCACACACATACATACGTACATACGTATGTACATATACTTCTCTATTTCTTTTCTCAATACTTTTGTTTGTATTGGCATTGGCATTCGAAATGCTTTTGATTTATTTGTATTTATGTGATTCCCTTCTCATATTCAGCTCCAGCGATAAATCCTCGCACTCAACAAAATACATAAACGATTTATAGTTGCACAAACGGCATAAACGCAGCAGCAACAACAAAACAATAGCTACAGCTGTAGCAAGAACAACAGGCAAGGACCAGCGACTGCAGGGGCAGCGATTGGAACAAGTTTTCGTGTTGCGAAAATCCCAGCGCAACATAAATCTTTAATGGAATATCTTGGCACCAAAATGTGGCAGTGAGCTAAAAAAAAAACATTTTGCGAGGGCTGTTCAATAGATCTCTTATGCAATGTACAATGATTGACATGGAAAGAAGATAGGAATTCCTTAAAAGTTAAGCTCAGATCTCAAAAGTTCATTGAATTTCGATTCGCTTTAGTTAAGTATGTTCCGGTTTCGGTTTCACTATCGTTTTCTGAATAAAACTCTATACATTTTATGCGGATTAAAATGATTTGTTGTAAGTTACATTATTTCAATCCGATAGTACTACTAATAAAGTTATATTTTTCTCTTTTTAAACCCTTCGTTCGATTGCTTAGAACTTATAATTAATAAAGTTATCATTTTCTCTTTTTAAAGCCTTCGTTCGATTGCTTAGAACTTATAATTAACTATAATAATAATATTTTAAAATGCGCTTAAGATAACTTCACATACAATTTATAAAGCGTAACTGTTTGCTAGTGTTGGGCAATGCCAAAACTTATCGAAATAAAACTTTGGCGAGAAATTATCGTTAAAGAAAAGAAATCAAAGCAAGCTATAAAAAACTAAGCAAACATCAGCTTTCGTAAATCCATTGAAAACTGAATTCAACTCGATTCAGCTAACGTTCGAAATAAAATCGAGAGCTCTATAAAAATCAAAGAAAACTTTCGCAAACTTTTTCGCAAAAATGTCTGAAGACACGCAGAAGGTGCCAAACGATAACCCGCCATATGCATTTTTCTTTGGCGGCATGGGAGCTGCCTCGGCCATCATCTTCACGTCGCTGGGCGCCGCGTATGGGACGGCGAAGTCTGGAACTGGTATTGCTGCCATGGCCGTGATGCGTCCCGAGCTGATTATGAAATCGATTATACCCGTGGTGATGGCTGGCATCATAGCCATCTATGGACTGGTTGTCTCCGTTCTCATCGCGGGCTCCCTCTCGTTGGATTACACCATACGCAAGGGCTACATTCACCTCGCAGCTGGACTGTCTGTGGGTTTTGCTGGACTTGCGGCGGGCTTTGCGATTGGCATCGTCGGAGACGCTGGAGTCCGTGGCACGGCTCAGCAACCACGCCTCTTCGTGGGCATGATTCTGATCCTGATCTTTGCCGAAGTACTGGGTCTGTACGGCTTGATTGTGGCCATTTACTTGTACACCAAGTAAGCTGCAAATATCCTGGTTTCCCATGCAACGAACCATGCAACGTGCCACACCTTCTGACAACTAAACAATCACATCAGTTCAACAGCGAACCTCAACAAAATACAAAAAATAAAGCACAAAAATGTATTCAGAATGCAAAACATTCTCGGGGCGCACAAATAAAAATGTCATGAAGCTGAAGTATGGAGGGAGATTTGTTTCTAGCTGGGATTGAGTACTTTGTTGTCCTTGTCATCCTTAACATCCCCCCGGCCACCGCCAACACATCCTTTGCTCGAGTGCTCCCTAGTGGTGCCACAAAACAAATTTCCATTTTGCTTCTTTTATTTTGTCGCTAGCTAACCGTTGCGCATTTTAAGCTCTCACGCTCCAACTGGGAGTGCTAACCCTCCCTCCCCCCCTTTCCATTACACCCCTCGCGAACGCCTTTGACTTGTGTTCGGGTTCATATTTTCCAATTTGTTTAATTGAAACAAGTGCGAAAAAAGGGAAGACAGGACTAAACCGCAGCTTCGATTTTCAATAGTCGAGAACTCGCATTGCGGTTTGTCTTTCCTCACAAAGAGAGAGAGAGAGAGACAGAGAGAGGGAAAGAGATAGAGAGACGCTTTTGCGCCATAAATTTCGCACATATTTTTATACCCTGAACCCATTGAAAATGGGTAAAAAGGGTATAATGGTTTTGTGCAAAAGTATGTAAAAGGCAGAAGAGCCCATAAGTATATATATTCTTGATCAGCATCAACAGCCGAGTCGATATAGTCAGGTCCGTATGTATGAGTGCATTGATCTCAGAGACTATAAGAGCTAGAGGCTCCAGATTTAGTACATAACCTCGCCTAATCCCTAGGCAGTAAAATTTTGTTTAAAAATTTCGATAACTCTTAGCGTTTCCGATATACACATGTGATCGATAACAATAAAATCTTGAGTTTGGAAAACTTTGAGATGCAGTTTGAAACATTAGACGAAATAATGACAATTTGTGAAACTTTTATGGAAATCGGTTGAGAAACACCGGAGATATGGTGCATTAAAGTTAAGTCAAGGGTATCGTCTAGTCGGGATTTCTCGAGTAGAGCCTTCTTACTTGTTAGTATATGTGTATATGTATATGGGTAGCCGGAAAATTTAACGGCACATAAAGATAAACCTCGTTAGCAGGAGCAACAAAAGCGAAGGCAAAAGCAAAAGCAAATTGCATGTTTATAATATTGCGCGCACTGTTAACGGTATTTTTGGTTATCAGCTGGAACATAAATATTAGAATTATCATAAAGCACAAAAAATATTGCGCAACTGTGGCATCATAAAATTAGTTGCACTTGATTGAGTTGCACTTTTGGAAATGTTAAAAAAATGTTTTGGAAATGTCGAAAAATCTGGCTTAATCGGAGTATCTGTTTCAACATTTGCCATTCGTTTGGAGCGAAAACGTTGAGAAAAAGCCAAAAAAAAAAAAAAAATATTTTTACTTTTTTTTAATAAGAAAAAGTATGTCTGCCGAGGCTGATGATAATAAGCACAGCTATGCTGTATTCTGCGGAAGCCTTGGAGCTGCCTCAGCCATAATATTTTCGTCGGTGGGTGCCTCGTATGGTACGGCGATGTCTGGTGCTGGTATTGCAAGTATGGCTGTGGCAAATCCAGGTATGATTATGAAATCCATTATTCCGGTGGTCATGGCTGGCATTATAGCCATCTACGGACTAGTTGTTGCCGTACTGATTGCTGGTTCCATTGATCTGGAGTATACGGTACAAAAGGGTCACACACAATTGGGTGCTGGACTTTCGGTTGGTTTGGCTGGACTGTCGTCCGGTTTGGCCATTGGCATCGTGGGAGATGGATGTGTGCGTGCAACGGGTCAGCAACCTCGTCTCTTTGTGGGCATGATTCTGGTACTGATCTTTGCAGAGGTGCTGGGACTATATGGCTTGATTGTGGCCATTTACTTGTACACCAAGTCGTAGAAGTTTATCAATAAATGGTTTTTGCTTACCACCTCATTGTTCTCTGGGCATTAAAATGTTTCACAACAGTAATGTTACTATTAATAACATAATGTTAATAACATAATGTTACTAAGTTCTCGGCAGGCAGCTGATCGATAACTGTTATACGTATGTAGCTCGTACTCATTTCACGCATTTCATTTCCATCGTTCCACTTAAGCTACAATATTAATAAACATTTTACCGAATTACCTTTTATTACCTTTATTTAATTTGTTTTTTTTTTGTGCTTTCCTGACAGACTCTTAAGCTACAATGTGTGTGTGTCTATTTTATTGCTAATCGTTCGTAGGTCGACGCATTTTGCCCCTATTTAATTTGATAAATGAACCAGAAGCCATAAACATCATCAACGCCAATAGCCATAATCGCACTTAATGCCTACCACAGCAAGAGAGAACGAACGACAGAAAGAGAGTGGGAGAGGAAAATGTTCTTGCTTATATAATTCCTCGAGCTGTGATGATGCCTGTCAGTTGCTAGCTGGATGCCAAAACCATTGGATCTTATGTGCACCTGGGCGCGATTTCCCCGGGGGGTGGGGTTAAAGCTTGAAGGGCGTGGCGCGTGTGTCACTTTTTTGGGAACTCAACACCAATTGGCATTAGCGTTGAGTGTGTTTGCATAATAAATTCGATAACATAAAATATCGATTCGATTTAACCACAAATCTTTGTGTGCGTTGTGCGGATGGGTGGTGGTGACATTGGGTTTGAGTTTTTCGGTGGAGTATGACATAGAAAGTAATAAACGAAAATTTGCAATTTACTTTTTGGATTCGAGGATTTATGTTTCACCTTCCTGCAGATAATTGTTTTCACTTCCTTTGCCACTCGAATGAACTTTTAATGCTGAAATAACAGTAAAATGCGTGTGCGTGGCGTTTGTGAGAGTGGGGGGAGTGGGAAATGGGTCGCTGCAGGGGGCTTGGAACGAAATGGAATGATGTGGCGTAAGCACAAACGGAAGCAGTTGAATTTGCAAAGTGAACTCTCATCCCACCATTCCCCTCTCCGCTGCGACAGTGCTTAGCGAAATGGGTTTATTAAGAGCAAACACTTTATTCAAATGGCAAGCAAAATAAATAAATATATATTAGGCGGAGCTTTCCTTACTTCAACACAAAAGGCACAGGCGAATATATATTTATGTATTGAATATGATCATTTGTGGAAATAGTAAAAATTTTTAGATATTAGACCTTTTAGAGAGAGAGAGAGAGAGAGAGAGAGAGCAGAGTAGCTATGGTGAAAAATGTGCTAAACGAGGTAACTAAGAAATGAATAGTTGTTTTTGCAAAGAGCGAATAATATAACGGAACGCAAGCAATTGTTTCGTTCAGTTTGTGCTCATAGGCCCAAACTAACTGCTAAACTAAATGAAAGCATTTGCTGTATATTTTATGAAAGATCATAATGCAATAAACAGAGCAGAGAGCGAAATGCTTGCTGCACTTTGTTTCGTTAAATTTGTGCTAGCGAGCACAGAGAGAAATTAATTAGAAAAGTTTGCCTGCTGTAATGTCAAAAATATCTTTCTATATGAGTTATCACCAATGAAAGTTTATTTAAATCGTAGAAATATAAATTCTCGCCTTTAAATTCTTATTCAACTTGGTTTCAAACGAGCTCGATTCCAGTAATTGGCGATGTGTAGTATGTGCTTTGACCATTAAAACTGCACGCATCAATTGAGGCAAACAGTCACAAAGGGCCAAAAGCATTTGACTCCTATTTTAATGTGGCCAATACACATACGAGTTGTTTGTCAGCTCCTTTGACTTTCAGTCTGCAAAAAGCTTGCCTTCACTCCCTTTACGTCCTTAACTCAATCATTGAAGCGAGCATTTCAGGAAATTTGACAACGTTGTTGTTGTTGCTGTTCGTCGTTGTCGTTTTCATTATAATCATCAATGTCATATGATTTTTGGGGTTTTAGTTTATTTTTGTATTTAATTTCATTTTCGTATTTTCTGTGGCTGAATAACCAATGACCTGGAAACAATTTATACTCTCATACAATGTTGCCATGTGTATGTGTGTGTGTGTGTGTGTGTGTGAGCGCGTGTGTGTGTGTGTTTGGGAGCTTTGACAGGCTGTTCAATGAGTGTATTTGCGACAAGGATATTTATTTCTTGCTGATTTCATTCGATTGCCAAACCTCCAACTCCGCAAAAGAGATTCGCCCCAACTGTCCCCAATAAATGCGAAATAAACACTAAATGTGTTCTTGCCTTCCCGTTACACACACACACACACACAAATTCCTTCCTCCCTTTTTGCTTGCATACTCTTCTAAAGAGTATTACCCTATTGTTATTATATATTTATATACATTATACATAATATTATTATATTTTCTTATAAATATTTAGCATAACTTATGGTTTGCTTATTTTCAGTTCTTTAACTTTATATATTATCATTTTAGTATTTATACATTTCAAAACCCGTTTCAATTTCATACACATTTCGCGTAAGTGTATTCAAGTTAACGTTTCTTATATATTTGCTTTTCTTTTGCTTTTGCTTTCGTTTTTTTTTTTTTTTTTGCTGATTGGAAGCTTTTTTCTGTTTGGCAACACCTCTGAGAGTCAGCACTGGCCACCGCTCTCTCTCCCCTCTCTCGCCCTCTCTCTGTCTACAGCTTTGACTTTTGTCCTTGCCTTTGGCATGTTTGTCCTTCCTTTCTGTGTGCAATCCACCCCCTTCCCCTTAACATGTGAATTATCTGTTTGCGAGGTTTGCCATTTATGTATTTGCAATTGCTGAAGTGAATTTAACGGGAAAAAAAGGTTGCCACCTTACAAAAATATTCAATTTAAAGGTAGTTTCTTGCAATATGAAGCTGATTTAATACCGACAAGTTTTTATGAATTAAAATGTCATCGCAAAAATCTATAGTTTATTTTATGTTATGAAAAGTCAAAAAAAAGATCTATAAATAGATGAAAACCATCTTCAACTAAAACTGGTTAACATTACCCCTCAAGAGAAGAGTAGTTAACCAAAAATATTTCTAAAACTCCTCAGAAAGCTTATTTAGCTTGTAACTAAAAATCCAAAATCTAAATATCTTTTGCTGGCCTTACTAACTACTAATGAAACAGCCCTCGCTTAGTTTTGCGGCTTCAATTAGGGAAACGGTTGCCAAAAACGCGCAAGTCTGATTTGTCAATTAGTAGAAAACGAGAAATTGCCAAACGAGTCCCTCCTGCGACACTATGAGTTATGAATCAAACCGAATCATCGACCCAATTGATTTAGCTCCCGTGCCAAGTTGCTCACCCCTGGTTTGTGTCTATTTTGCCCAGAATGCACATTGTATGAGTTATTATTGTTAGTTTCATTACTTGAATACGGTTTCAATTTCCTTAACTGTATGAATCTCTCGCTCAACCTCTCTCTCACTCTCTCACTCTCGCACTCTCGCACAGGAGTCTTCTTCTTTTTTCTTTGGCGGAAATCACAAAGCTGAGCAAAAGCATTTTCCCGTCGCCTTGGCAAAGTGAGGGCGATTGCAATCTCCCAGAGTTAACTACAAATCCGTTGTCAGTCAGTCGAACAGTCAAACAGCTTGTCAATCTTCAAAATCAAATTTATTTGCGAAAACCACATTCGAAATTATGACGACTCAAGAATGAGAAGACGTAAAGGGGAAGCAAAAAAGCACGCAGGACGATTGGAAACACATGTGCGTTTTATTGCAGTCGCAGAAACGTGCCCAACCCTACCCCAACCACAGCTATAACTATTAACGTTGTCAACGCCTGCTGGTCCGCGTATAAGAGAGACAGTAGAAGAGTGACGAGAATGGCATTGTCAGTTGCGCTGCCTTTTGTGTACGTTCGAGTATTTTTATTCATGCTGTACTAGTATTTCTAAGGTTCTTTCTTTTTGTTGTTCTTGTTGTATTTTATTTATTTATTTCATTCGCCCCTCTCGCTTTTGGCATTTCCAGCGAACAGCCAACCAGAAGAACAAGAACAAGAAGAAGATGAATAAAAAATATATAAAAGAGAGAAAAGATTTTTATTTTATGTTGGCAATATGTTGTAAATCTTTGTTGCTTGTTGTTGCTTTTGCTGCCATTGCTGATGAAATGAAATGAAATGAAACGAAATTAAGAAATATTTTTGCTATATTGCCAACGCAATATTCTCGTAATGAAAGAAATGCCACGAAACAAAAATATATAAAACAGCAACTTCCCCGTTACGGCAGGGGTGCTGGGGTGCTGGGGTGGTGGGGTGGTGTAACGGAGAACTTCTTCTGTTTAGCAATAAATGTCTGGCTGACATTCATAATGAAATCATTTGGTATTTATTATTTCGTTTATGTGTGTTACCCATTTCTGAGATATTGCCTTCATTTCGTTTCTAGTTGTGCCCCTATCTTCTTTTCTCTTCTCCTTGCTTCTGTTCCGTTACTGCGGTGACAAAGCTCTCGTAGGTCTTCTTCTTTATTTTTAGCACAGCAATCTTAAGCTTTTCTTTAAAGCTCAACACAAAAAATTTTTCATTGTTAAAGGAGCATTTGTTCAAACAAAATCGTGTGGTATTAGTAAAGTATTATTTTTGACTTTGTTCATTCATTCTCTCTCTCTCTCTATATATATATACATATATATATACTTACATATATAAATATTATTTATTCATTCTGTTTATTTTTCTTTCACCCTTTTTCCCATTTCCCTCCTTCTATCGCCCACAGTAACTCCCGCACTTTTCGTCTTCTTCTTATTCTAACACTTTCCTGCTGAGCCCACATTTTTCATTGGGTTCGCTTTTCAAAACAAGTCGCACGTTCTATCAGCCAAAAGCTTTATCAGCTCAACATCGCTCCACGCCTAACTCCGGATCAGTCTAAATGTTTTTATGTAAACATCTAGCTATCATCCTACCCATTCCCATCTGTTCCTAACTAGCAGTCTAAGCCCTCACTCTCTTTCTCTCTCTCTCTCTCTGGCTCTCTCATTCCCTTTTCATCGTTCACAGTGCGCTGTAATTGTGTGCGTCTTTTGTTAGCGTTGCAGCTTTTGCACTTTACTTCCTTCCTAGCACTTTTGTTTTTTTCTTTCGCTCCGGAACAGGGCGAACTGAACTAAGCTTGAGCCTGTCTAAATGCTTGACTGACACACAGAGTGACTGACTGACGGACTGACTGACTGACTGACTGACTGAGTGAGTGACGACTCTTCTGCGCTTAGTTGTTGGCTGTTGAATGGCGGACAGCTTTAGCATGCTACTTGTCCCGTATAACCCCTGATTCTGGCATTCATTCTCTTTTCTGCATAAGACTGTATAAGTGTGTGTGTGTGTGTGTGTGTTGCCTTATACAATGACTTAAGCTGAAATGTCAATTGGATGCACAAGGCACAAGGCAACAACAAGAACCGAAACCAAACGAAAATGATGAAAATACACCCCAGGGTAAATGGTCGTAACGGGCTGGCGAGGGGGCAGGCATTTTGGAGCCAACAGATATGGCCACACTGCAAAAAGTGCTTATGACAGCAAGCCAGAGAGAGAGAGCGAGAGGGCAATAGTCCCGCACTTAGTCCCAGTTCCCACCATCTTCTCCTTCTGCTTCTTTACACCATTTTTGAAAGCAGAGCCAAATCCTTTCTTTTGGCTAATAGAATTCAAACGCACGAAGCCTCTGAATAGGTTCATTGTTGTCCTTATTCGAAACGGACAAACGGCGCGAACCCATTCAACTCAAGCAATTCCCATTTTTGCTGCCTGAAATGGACGCCAGCCAACAGTCAGCTGGGTTGGGGCACAAAAGCGAAAGTACGTGACATTACGCTGCATTGTTGCTTTTTTCTCGAACACGAGGGTTGCCCTGTGCATTTAAATGATTGCATAAGCTTCTGTGTGCACGATTGTTATGGAGCGTGAACCGTTTAGGACATGTTCCATAAACATTAAAAGCTCGAGCGCATAAGTATAATTCTCAATTTCAATAATATTTCATTAAATTGCCTTCTTGGAAATATAAATAATAAAAAAAAAACAAGTTTTATTCAATTTTGGTATATTTTTGGAGCTTTTACATATATATTTCCAAGTTTGCTCTTGAAAGCTAACTATTCAAATCATTTTCAAACAGCAATCAATATTTTTCACAAACCAGCTTTATTGAATAAATACTCATTAACATTTAAGCTTTAAGCTCTAATCAAAAATGTAGTAGAAAATTTCAATATTTTGCACTTCAAACTTCTTTGAATTTTTCAAGGTTATCTTGTTATAATAAGTTCTAAGACTTTGCGATTGCTCAAATCCTTTTAGTTCAAGTAAAAATTTCTTAAGATAAATATTCAAAAACCATATATAAAAATACTCGATACTCGAATCAATCTTAAACTTAAACGTTTCCTGAACTTCGATTAAAATAAGCATTTTAAAAACATTTTGTTAATTAACTTCAATAAATTATTTCAAACTTAATAAACCAACCCTCGCACTGAGCTGTTGGTCTTGCACCTTTGCCCTCCCTTCCCCCTTTCCAACGCTTTTCCAGCCAGTGACGAATTTGACGTGCTCAGCGCACCGGTTTCTTGTTGCTCCTGGACCTGAACCTGAACCTCGACATGAACGCGGACGTGGACGTTAATGTGGATCTGGACCTGAAAGCTGTTCCACCCAGTTTTGGGGCGTTCGGTTGGTGGGGTAGGGTAGGGTGTCCGTCTATGTCAGGAACATTGTAGTTTGTTTCGTAAGTTTTCTTCACTTTTTTTTTTGGTGTGGGAAAACCATTAACGAGGACGCACATTGGCCACTTTTTGGGCCCAGTCAGTGTGTTTGGGTTTTGGTTTTTTTTTTTCAGCTTCTTCGCTTCGGAAAATTGAAAAGAAACGAAACGACTGAAAAAAAAACACAAAAAACGTGAAAAGCTGTAAACTTTTAAAAGTTTCAATCTTTGTTGGTCTGCGCCTCCCGATCCGCTCTGGTCACTTTGGGCCAGCTGGAGGGGGAGTTTGGGCTGTCCACTTTCTTTTTTGACGTGACACGCACAGAAAGAGGATAAGAGAGGGGGGTGAGGGTGTGGGAGTGAGGTAGAAATACATTTTGTTGCTTCGGCTAATGGCTGCGTAAATGACAAAGTGAATTTTAGTCCTCGCAGCCAGCAGCAATTTTAAAATCTTTTTTGCTCACTCTCCTTGGTATCGAAGCTTAGCTGGGGGTTGGGGGTGGTGGTTGGGCAGGTCACTAATAGCATTATAGTATACCTAAGGCCTCAGCACGAACGAACGCAGCGACATTAAATTAAGGCAACGAAATAATTGGACATATTAGCAAAAGGAGGAGTATGGTCACGAGGGGATGGGGGAGGGCTGGAATACATTGCGAACAAACACACACACACACATATATACATAGATATTAGCTTAAACGGCATTAGAGGAATGGATGGCAACGGAACACAAATTTAATCTGGCTATTTTAAACATAATTATCTTTTATTTAATTTAATTTTTATGTGAAAAATATTTTTAAATATTCCAAATATAATTTTAACTTTTTTTGTCATTTTTTGTTTTTATTTGGGTTTTTTATTATTATTATTATTATTATTTATTAATTTAAATCAAGATGTAAATGTCAAAATGTATATTTTGGGGTTATAAAATGTAAAAAATTATTTAGTGAAATTTAAGTAAGCTCTTGCAAGAGCTTTGTGCTTCGAAAAAGCTTTTAATATTTTAAGCTTTTTAATAATGAGCTTTTCAAAATAAAGTAAAGCTTTTTTACACTTTTCTAGGCATTTCATTAGTTTTTGTTTTTAGTAATTTAAGCTTTTTAATAATGAGCTTTTAAAAATAAATTAAAGCTCTTTTACACTTTCCTAGACATTTCATTATTTAATTTTTTTTTTAATAATTTAAGCTTTTTAATAATGAGTTTTTAAAAATAAATTAAAGCTCTTTTACACTTTCCTAGACATTTCATTATTTACTTTTTTTTTAATAATTTAAGCTTTTAAATAATGAGCTTTTACACTTTTCTATGCATTTCAATGGTTAATTTGAATTTTCTTAAATAATTTAAGCTTTTTAACAATGAGCTTTTCAAAATATACTAAAGCCTTTTTACACTTTTCTAAGCATTTCATTGGTTAATTCGATTTTTTTTCGACATTCGAAAATGTTTTTATAAGCTTTTAACATATAAAAGTTGAACTATTTAAAGCAATATTCTTGCTTTATCGGATGTTTGAGTCGGAATTGTTTAAAATAAGCTATTTTAACTAAAAATAATCAAAAATGTTGCAAACATTTTGTGTTCCTCGGAGCTCCAGTCTTATATTAATATGTATTTTTGCCATCATTAGCATAGTTAATAGGCAATTTGTAACGATGACAGCAAATCCAACAACTTACTTAAAAGCACTCGTAATCACTTGAATCGATGGAAGAAGAAGAAGAAGTTGCTGTCCGGAACAGAAAGCAAAGCGCTTGAATAATGCAAAAATTAAATAGCTAAACCACTTCAAATGTCCACTTCGCAATCGAAAACAGAGTTGTAATCGAGTACGATTGTACGTTGCCAAGTAATTGTGTGATGGGGAGGAAAAAAGAACTCAGGCTATCCGAGTGGTTCGTTAAGGTTTGCTTTGCTTTGGTTCGGTTTGGTTGGGGTTTGGGTTTGTGCTTGGAACATGCCATAAACGACGATTGTCCGAGTTCTCACTGAGGCGGTCCGCTTATTAGCAAGTAACGGTACCACGGACAACAATGCAATTATGCATTTTGCAAATAATGACAGGCAAATGTCAACAGTATAAGAAGGGGCAACAACAGCTGCAGACGGCAAACTTATTAATAATTAACAGATGCCGACTGTTACTCAGAACGTCAAATGCATTCAGGAAGGTATTATGTCAACAATGTAAATGGCATATAATTTTAGCCATGGGATATCTGCCAGATTGCTGCGATAGTAGTCATTATATGAATATTGAGTGTTTTGCATTTTATTATTTATTATTATTTATTTATTTAACGAATCTAAATGCACATCGCGCTTTTGTATAAGTTGATTTTTGGTCTGGCAGCGCCTTTTAGTTCTGTTAGCAGAGACTGCACCGTTACGTTTCACACGCTCTCTTTCAATGCAGTAACTCTTCGAAATAAATCGCATACTTTTTTTGCACAGTATAAGTGTTGATTTAACATAAGCTTTAACATAATATTTGTTCTCTGATCTTTAATAAAATTAATGTACATTTTAATGATACACAAAGTTTATTCGTGGGATTTTAGTATTAAGACTCGCTCTACTGTAGCATTTGAGCCTTGAAGAACAAAAACATATTTACCGCTAAATATATACATATGTACTTGAACGTATATGAAGATATGTGTCTATATGCTTATCTACATATTTAAGCTAGAGGTCCTTGCGTTCAACCAAATATTAAAATAAATTTGTAATTCAAAAAAGCGCGCAATAAATTTCAACACCCGCTCGAAACATGCCAAAAAAACAAAAAAAAAGAAGTTGTAAAAAAAGCAAACAAAACCAAGCCAAGCAAGAAAGAAGTGGAAAATATAAATAGGTTGACTCAGTGCGGTTGTTTGTTGTTATTTTTTTTTCCGCTCCCTCTCTTTGTCGCGCTGTGTGTGTCTCTCTCTCTCTCACTCTTGGTTTTTTGGTTGGCTCGGAAGATGGTGGGAAGTTTTGCTGATGTGTGCTTGTCGTTGGCATGGCAAAAGTACTTGAAGAATTACACACAATGCATGCATTATTCATGCTTACTTCAGAATTTGCGTTACAAAGTAAAAAATGTTGTAAGGACACTTCTCTGCCTAGCCTGCCGACACTCGTACAGGACGCGGACCTTAAGTGTTTGCATGTTGCTGTATACGTGTGTGTGTGTGTGTGTGTGCGTGTGTGTGTTTGGCAGGGAAAAACACGAATAAGGAAGTGTGAAAGAAAGCCTTGCCAAAGCCAAAGTGCAGAATAGTCGAGCAAGTAACACACACACACACACACACACACACACACACACACACACACACACACACACACACTCACACTCACAGAGACAAACAAACCCGGCGCTGATAGATTAGAGTTTTTGGTGTGGTCGCTCGCTCTATCTCTCTCTCTCTCTCTCTATCTCTCCCTCTTCCCCACTCTGCCCATTTCGCTTGCAAATGCAAATTGCGGCGACAGCAAGCGACACTCGCCGCACAACAAATGTACATAATCATGTCAAATGTCAGCCAACACACTGACGAATGCACGTAACGGAACACTGATAGAGCGGAGCGAAAGAGTGACAGAGTGGGAGAGAGAGCGTGGTGAGAATGCGAGTCCAGTGTAGAAACTGCTGTCATTGGCATTTCAATTGGCTCTCGTCAAGTCTTGAAATTGCGGTAAAATTGATGAGACCATCAAATATTGACAATTGCATATCTAATTCGGTATTCTCGTTTTCTCTTTGTACCATGGAAGGAACACTTAGCGGCAGAAAGTCCTTCTATCTCAACCGCTGACTGACTAGTTGGTGGCATAAATCAAACAGCTCAGATATCAAGGAGCTTCGCTCTGCTTCTGCTTCTGCTTCTGCTTCTGCTTCTGCTTTAAGTATGCCCAACGGCAAAAAAAATACCAACAACAAGAACTGGCCTGGCTGGACGAAAATAATGAGGCTTTAGTTTTGTTATTGGTTTGTAAGAAAAGTCCTTACATAAAACCCAATCAGACTTAAGTTAACTTTAAGCACAATTAAAAGAAATTTCCCTACTGTTTTTAACAGCTTTCAACTAAACAAAAAGCAAAGTAAAAGATATGAAACCGAAACCGAACATAATTGAACCGAATTGCAGGTGTTATTAAACCGCACACGCTTCCATCATCATCCCAACGTACCAACAACAAGTCGAAGAACCAGAAAAACATTGCGGTTAAAGCTCCTCTTCTCTTCTCCCCTTCCCTTTCATTGCCACAAAGAGCAGCAGAAAGCGCAAGGAAAAAAACCGTCGAAAAACGAAGAAAACTTACTACATCATAAACTAGGAACATGTGGGAAATGGCCACAGCTTTAGTGTGTGTGTGTGTGTGTGTGGTGGAAGGGGTGTAGGGGGGAAGCTGGCGGCAGGAGTGAAAATTATGTTGATAACCTCGCATGATCCTGACATTAGAGCTGCTCCCAGCTTTAGCGTCCTTCAGCTGCTGCCCCTTTGGGAATGGGATAACGAAGAGAGGATAGAGAGAGAGAGAGAGAGAGGGAGGGAGAGGATGTAGAGATGGAAATGTGCACGTACTGGCTTAAGTATATTTAAGCATATGGAGAGAATCAAGTGAAAATCAATAAAAACCAAACACGTCTACACAAATCACATGAAAATCGATGTAAAAAGGCAACGCAAGCTTCAGCTTGGTGGGGGTTATTTGTGGTCGAAGGGTGGAGGGAAAGGAAAGGAGGAGGATTCAAACTACGATTGTGTTGTAACCGAAACTTAAAGGATTGCTTGTTGTTGTTGCTGTTTTATTGGTGAAACGTGCAACGCATTATAAAGTAACCAACAATCAGAGTCGAAGCTAGCTACATTTTTGCTGCATTGACCGAATATTAAATACCCTGCTTAACGAATCATAGAATATATGAAATATTTTATTGCTTTCTTATGAAAAAAAATATTTATATTATTTTAAATATAAATACAAAAGATATTTTCGTAATGCCTCAAAAGAAAGGGTATCCGTTTGTCTGTAACATACATTAAATAATATTTGTGGGAGCCCGGCACCAAAGTGCATTAAGTGATCCAGGCCCGTTGAATCTTCTTCTTCTTCATCATCTTCTTCTTACTACTACAGCTAGCTTTTGTCGATGGTAAGCACTACCTGTAAGCACACACACACACACACACATACATGCGTGCGTATTTAACAGTTTCTTGCATTTTGCTTTGAATTTTGATTTGAGCTTGGTTTAAAGAGCATAAAGCGGATTCGCTCTCTCTCTCTCTCTCCACACTCCGCAACAACAACAACAAAAGCTTAAGTGCCTTTAGCACACAACAATTGAAGCTTTTAACGGGACTTACTGCTAATATTCGACCCCTTTGATGTTTCGCATTCATTCAATGTAAAGCTTATAAGTTTATATGTGTGTATGTGTGTGTGTGTTTGTTGGCAAAACTTTTGCATTACCTTCTTTGTTGTTGCATGACAACAACACAAAGCAATAAAGCACAGTAAATCGAAAACTGCAAAAACTTACTTCGATTCGAAACATTTGTATTATAAACTTATAAAAAGTTTTAATGGGAATGGGTTGGAAGCTGTTTTGTGGGCAAATGTGATTTTAAGGCATGTAACAGGCATTAACTATCATTAATCGATAACTATCGATAAGAGTCACAAATTGTAATATCTTCATTATATTCATCAGCTGTAAAAGTTTTCTTAAGATCGTTTCGGAAAACACGTAAATTATCGTAGATTTAAGCTGACCAAAATATTTTGGGGTATTACTTACTATATCCTGGTTGAAAGTAGGACAGTGAATAGTTCTAGACGATACTCTGCTTACTCGATATTACCTTTTTTTTACACTAACTTTTCATTTCATTTCTCACACAAAAAACCTTCCCTGGTTAGTATAAAAACTTTTTGTAATATACAAAAATAAAATCATAATTGAAAAAAAAAATAATTTCTTTTTTTTTCATTTTGTTCGTGTGGATTTGCCATTAAAATGGGATTTTAATCTTTTTGCTCTTTCCGGGAGAATTTATTTTTTTTTTTTTTTTCAGGAAAAGTGTAAAAAGCTTTCTCGGCTCAGGAACTCAGGAGCTGTCAGTGTTTTAACAATTCATCTTAAATATATACGTATATAAAAAATGGCGCCAATGGTGTTGGCCAGTCATGGTATCTCAGCCCCGTTACACCCACCACACCCCCTCGGGCGGTACTGCCCCGTTGGCTATTTGTCACTGCTTCGTTTGGCCCAAAAGACGCTTTTTTGAGAAGCTGTGTGGAAGCTGCCACTGCAGCACAAAGTTCTTGCCACACACACAAAAACTTCCTCGTTTTTTTTTGTTCCCGGTTGTCTGTTGTGTTTGCGCTGGGGGTGGGGTTGGGAGGGGTAGTTGCTGGATTTACACATGTCAGTTAATGCTGAAAAAATGTTTACACAACACAATTGCCACATTGGGTGGATGGGTGGTGGAGCCCAGCGTGTGGCATGACCAAAGTTTTTTTTAAATATGTACGGATTTAACCTAAATCCAACAAAGTTTAGATACTCTTCCCCCCACCGCTCCACATTGCTCAATATTCGTTTCGAAGGACATACTACTTACAACGATTTTTGTTTCTTTTTTAATTTCTCAATCTGACAGTTAATAACTTAACCTCAAACACCAAAAGAAGAAGAAGAAGAATCAACATAACTCAATGATTTTTCATTATTGCCAAATTGATTTATGTAGTTCGATAATATTGAATTAAATATTATAATAAAATGTCTTTTACTAACTTGTTACTTGTTCTTTTTTATTTCGTTTGTCACTTCAATTTCAAATCAGAGCTAACTGGACTTTTCCCACTTTAGAACTTCTACACAAAGTGAAAGGAAGACAATTACAGGCAAAGCATAATTTGAGCACTTTGAGTTAAACAGTTAAATGCACTCAAAACCTCAGCTGCCGCGCGAATGCAAATTGTGCTCAAAAGCGCTCTTGAGTCGTTTGCAAAATTAAGCTCTTAGGCTCAAGAGCACCACTGTTAAGAGCAACTCTCTTTGAGTGCAAACGGCGAGTGCAGAGTGCATTTAGGGCGCACTCACTGGCATTGCAACAACAGCTGATGTTGACGCCGCTTGGCAACATATGTTTGCCACACCACACACACACACACACAAAACGAGTGCAGCTGTTGGAAATCACTCAAAAAAGATAGAGAGAGAGAGCGCTTGCGCTCTTTCGCACAATACTGGACAATTCACGGCCAAGGGGAAAAGTCACTCACTCGTTAGCAGCAGTTAGCCGTGGCAGCGACGCCAGCTGCGGAGCGCTGTCGGAAAATTTGGTATAAAAGCAGAAGCGCATAGCGCCGGCCGGATAGTAGCTTTGGAAAACTGCTCCGCCACAGAAGTTGCCGCCCAAGCTCCACTCAGCCGTCGTCAGCCGTCAGCCGTTGTGTGGCCGTCGTTGTTGTTGTGTCGTCCATCTTCCACATACATATATACATACATGCATACAAAGTTGTTGTATTTGTACCAAGCTTATTTTTCTCAGCTGGCAACACAACTCGCTCTCACCCACAATAAGCACAGACACGCATACACCGTGAGAGAGAGAGAGTGAGAGAGACACAGCTGCATGCACAGCTGTGAGCCGAATTAACTTGATTTGAGTTGTGTGTTGAGTTGAGTAGCTGCAGAGAAGCAGCGCCAGCAGCAGCAGCAGCAGCAAAGAGAGTGAGCAACCGAGCCATCGTCGCGTATCGCTGTGTATTTGAACGTCCAGTCAAGCAGCGGCCGCCGCACGCAATACAACAGCTCCACTCGATGCACGCACGGAGACGGAACGACGCAAGCATTAAAAAGCAGTAGCCATTCACATACACACATACATAGAACTTTAAATAATTCGCAAATTCCTTTTTTGGTCAAGCAAGCAAGCAAAAGCAAAAAAAAAAAAAAAAAAAAAGAAGCGAAACACCAAAATAACAATACATATACCAACAACAACAAATCAACTTTAAAGTGCTGTGCGAAAAGATTTAAACAGAGAGCAAGATAGATAGAGAGAAGAGCAAATCGAGAGTTGGAAGCTGAAACGGGCGGCAGTTTTTGGCTTCTTTTTTAGAATGTATTAAGAAATTTAAATGTTTAAAACTAGAATAACAAATTTAGTTGTTGATACTTTTTGCAATTATTTGTTAAACGAGCGAACGAGAGAGAGTAAAAAATACGCAGAACAAAGACCATAGCTTCAGTCAGAAAATTGTGTGCCGTAAAAAATTAAAACAAATAACAACAACAAAAATCGTTAAAATCGTGAAATAAAATAATAATTATTAATACAACAACAACAACAAAAAACACACACATACACGCAACACACAAAAAATCAAATCAAATTCTTGTGATTAAAGTGCATTTCTAATACATATATACATAGATATATACATATATAACACACAAAAAAACACCCACACAAATACACATACATGTTTGTATTCAATTCAACTACTCACAAATAAAACGAATCGAAGAGCTGAAGAAAACAAAAATACCCCAGTAAAAAAATAATAATCATAAAATAAAACTTGTATGCTGCATAAATAATACGAATATTACAAATTCCAATTGGGCGAGACAAACGGCTTCTTCGCAAATAACGGCGCATCGAGTGAGAAAAACAAAAATTCCAGTTTGAAATGAAGATGGAAATGCTGTCAGTACAAAATCACATTCAGGGACAATTTGGTGTCATTGGTACAACAAAAGTTAAAGGTGAGTTCACAATAAAAAAAAAACTATACATCTATTTCAATATAAGAATACCCAAGTGCTATAAAAAGCAGAAAATCGTGAAAACTTTTTGCCCTTTAATGAAGTTGATGAAAGTTTCTGTTAAAATGGTAAATAATTCACTGTTTAACTTCCGCTGGTAAATTTCATTTGTGTTTTACGGCTATAATCGTGCTTCAATAAAATTTACAAAATGAAAATTAATATCCACGTTGAATATTTATTTTTGATGCCACTTTGCTATGTAAAGCTTAAAAGCCTTTAGCTGTGATTTTAAATTAAAAATCGTTTTCGGTTTGCTTTTACTTCATTTTAAATTAGAATAAAAACGTGCAAAATACAGCAAAATTTTAAACTGTTTTTTTTTTATTTTTTTATTTTTTATATAAATATAAAACACATTTTTACTTTTCACTTAACTTGTTACAAACTTATAATAAAAATTTTAATTTTCTTGTGTCATTTCGGAATATAGTTTGGTTCTGTATTTAAGAGAAGTTAAAAAATAATAATGCCGTATAAACAAAATTTAATTAAAGCGAATGCCAATTATCGTACAGACTACTCAAAAACCTAAAATCACAAAATGAAAAAGTTTTGCCGTTTAAAATTAGCATTAATGACGTAAAAAAAACTTTTGTGCTCATTCATAATAAATAATGTGGTTTTTGTGTTTTTTTTTTTGTTTTTATTATTGAAACACATTACGAACATTTTGTGTTTTATTGTTTTTAATTGTTGTTTTCGAGCTTTATGGCCCATTTCTTGAGTCAATTACTTTAATGGCAAACATTTTTTTGATGTTTTTTACATTAAATGGTACAAATTTCCGAAATGAACAGAATATATATATTTCAAGCGGTTTGATTGAATTGCTGTTAGATGTTTTTTATCTCAGGGTTAATATTTTAATAGCAATCCAATTAAAGCCATGAAATACGAAATGAAATAAAATATTCAAGTTATTCCATTAAAAATAAATGCTCAAAAATGTACGTAGGCATTTATATAATATATATTTGATTTTTTTTTTTGTATTTTATAGGGTTGTACTAACCTTTTTTTTGGGGGGTTGAAGTATATGCATTTTTGTACTACGTGCTTTGTCTTGTGTTTACTTAACTTTCTTTAGTGTGTGTGTTTTGAATGTTTCTTTTTTTGTGCTTGGGGCAGAGAACCTGCAAGCATATCCTGTTCATGTGTGTCTGACGTGCGGATTATGCAACATCCTGTTTTAATCCCTGTCACTTTAAACTTGCAGTCGTGAAAATTAGACACGAACACGAACCCAGCTGGCTTACTGGGGACATGTTTGCTTGTGTGTGTATGTGTGTAAACCAGCCGAAAAATACCAAATCACCCAAAGGCGTAAGCAAGCAAGCAAGCAAAGTAAGCAACAACAACAAAAATAACAAGAATACTCGAAGTTTGTCCTCAGAGAGCATAAAGAGCGGTAGGCTTAACAGTGTTGCCAGCTTTAAAAGCAAAGACAGCAGAAAACAGCCAAAATACGTCACATTTAGCACATTAAAGTAACTTTAAAGAAATGATTATTGATATTAAGCGGGTACTATTTCTCTGAGAAATTAAAAAAAAAAAAAATTTTTTGCTAAATTTTATTAATTATAATTTTAAAGTAACTAAATTAAAACGTATGTATAACAAGCTAAAGGTTGCTTTTAAATAGAAAAAAAGGGCCAACACTGGATAGGTCGGTAGACAGGCAGACAGGGAGCTAGAAGCTTTATGTTGACGACGACGCGACAGGCAACAACATGTCGTCACATAAACATACATACACACAAGTACATGCATGAATGCAGGCAGAAACATTCTCATATGCACACCTCGCTGACTGGCAGACCTGAAAGCTCCAGCAGCAACAGCACCAGCACCAGCTCAGGCTGTCTCCCTCGCACTTGTTGGCCGCAATGTGTGTATTTGCAGTCAATTTAATTTCATGACTGACTGAGCGCATGCAATTTTGTTTTCGAAGGACACACACTCACACACATACATATACTTATGCATCAGCGCCGACTAGGCAGTCATGCATATTCATATGCTATACAAATCTAGGACCCAAATAATGTTGTTTAATAAATTACTTAATTTCGATCAAACGAACATTAGCTTTATATGTTCATGTCATTCCCTGTCTTTAAATTTAATTTTTTGTTAAATGACTTACCAATTAAATATAACCTTTGGTATTTAAATCTGCGGATTTTTTTTTATTTTGGCTTGGTCACACTGACTTGTCTGCTGCTCATTGTTTAATTAAATCGCGTGCCATTCATACGTTATTTACATACATGTTAATTTACGTGCTCATAAAATTGTGAAGAAATATTCTTTAATGCAGATTTGTCGCGCGGTCGAAGTACTATTCATTCCATGGTATCGAATTTCATTTATTAAATTTATACACATTTAACGAAATCTTCGGCTCAAGACCGACCACACACGTTGGCACGCACAATGCACAGAGAGCATAATGCAATCTCAGAAACAAGCACAAGCTTAAGTCAGTCCCTCACTCTCGTGCGCACTTAGAAGATGTTTTCGATGTTTGCTGCTGCTGCTCAGACACCAGGCGCTACAATAACAACGAAGAATACAAACACTTCAGCAGGTAGCTAAATTTACATGTATGTATGTATGTAAAAACGGCTACACATATGTTTGTGCATGATGCTGTTGCTAGGCTAGTATTGTTATTGTGATGTTGTTGTTATTGCCGATTTTGAATGCATAAAACAAGCAACCGCAAATGTCGCGTGATGTGCCCGCCGCAGTCATGGAAAAGACACGTAGCGGGGGAGAGATGAATCAAATGTAAATGCGTGTGTGTGTGTGTGTGTGTGTGTGTACGTACGTGTGTAATTAAATGTGTGTGTGCGGTCGTTTGTCTGTTTCCTTTTCGCTTTCGCTTTTGACTTTGCAGTGTAAAGCTTACACAAACCCTTCTCATGCCGCACTTGACAAACACGTGTGTGTATGTATGTGTATGTGCACACAATGATAAAAACAGCAGAGAGAGCCGCAAACATGTGCCGTTAATTTCTTAATTACGCGGGTGCGCCTAACAAGATAGAGAGAGATAGAGAGACGAAAGGGAGAAATATCCATTCAGTTCATGCAATGGAGAACTAGTATTATGGCATATATTGCTCGAAATGGGATGGTGGAAGGGATGGGAATGTAGCTTAAAGAGTTTCAGCGCTAATTACATGCCATCGTCGAGTCATCTCAAGTGGTTAATTTGTGCATACTACAATACAAGGCACAACAGTAAGATATATGCATAACAGTGTTTTTTTTTTTTTTTTAATTAATTACATACTGCACTGGCACTTTAAATAAACATTCGCCACAGTGGGCTGGGAGATACCGTGGTGGAAACCGAAATTCAATGCTTAACTATTATATTTATCTGTTAAATTTGAATAGAACAACATGAATTCTCACTTGTTGTAGTCAAACACGAACATTGCTTTAAAAAAAAATTCTCATTCATGTATGTACTTTGGTTGCAATGTGCGGCTGCTGTGCTGTGCGCTCAGCTTAGCATTTTGTATACTTTGAGTACTAAAATAACAGCACAAGAAATAATAATCATAAAAACTGTGTTCAGCCAAAGGCAAATGGAAGAAACATAAAGCATTGGTGAGGCCAGTGCGCGAGGGGTTAGTGGGGAGTGTACCGCAGCAGACTGCACAGGCAAAAGAAACTGCTGACTAACGAACGAACGAACGAACGAAGAAAAACGGAAAGGGGACGGACGGGCAATCGTCAGCTGGAAACGTTGAGGCCTCACAAACCGAAAGTATACAAGGAGAAAGAGGGGAGGAGAGAGCACAGCGGACCCCACACATTACCTAATGGCTGCTTGTCGAGTGTAGAGGGCTCTGAAGATTGGAGAGAAGTGGTGCGCTTTAAGCGAACGGCTGATTTTCCAGCTGTTGTTGCCAGGTGATTTCAACCCGCCCCGCCCCGTGCCCTGGAAGCATTGAGTGTCTTTGACGAGCCTGCGCACAGTCCATGAGTGCAATTGTAAGCTTGCGCAAGACGAGACAGAGAGAGAGAGAGAGAGAGCGAGAGAGAGCAAGTTCGAGTGTGTCTGTGTGTGTGTGTGTGTTTTGGGTTATGTGAGTGATTGCAAGGCTTTTTGCCGGTGGCGCAACGCAGACATCAGCTGTTTTTTTTTTCTCTCTTTTTTCGTTTTCTTTTAGTCTGGTTTTAATTTTTGTGTGTTTTTTGTTTTGTGGTTTTTGCCGGTCGATGTGTGGTGTCTAAAAAAAACACTCCTTTGCTCTTCTTTTTTCACGTGCAGACTGGACGAGTCCACTAACGGCACCAGCAGCAACGGGCGTCGCAGCAACTGCGCTGCCAGCGAACGAGGTAAACGTAAACGTGGCGAACGTGGATATCGTTGATGTTGATGTTGTCGATGGGCATCCGGCTTCGGTGCTGCACATGCATCAGCATCAATCGCTCAATACGCGACCCCGACTCTCGTCCTCATCTTCAACATCATCAGCAGCTGCTATAGCAACAGCAGCATCGGCGTTCGTTAAGCCACCACCAGCCGCAATGGCACCCAATTTCGATATCGGTTTCATGCCGCTGCCAGCGTCGACGCCAGCCGCAGTTTGTGACGATGTGAGCGCCAGTGCTGGTCTGGAGCTTTCGCAGCAGCTGCAGGAAAAGTTGCGAGAGGCGAAGAGCCAACATCTCGCCTGCACTGAGGTGACGCTGCCCAACGATCTCATGCAGCGCATTGCCGCCGAAATCATACGCATGTCAGAGCGTGAGCCGTGCGGTGAGCGTGCCTGCACTATATTTATTGAATTCGAGAGCGAGCCGAACAACGTTAGGTGAGTTTACAGTGTGGTGGAGATCAGTAAAAGTATTTATATGAGTTGTGATTGACTCTGTTGAATTTAACGATATTTAACGAACGTCATTCATTGGCCATTACAGACGCATTGCTTCGTTTAAAGTGGACCCGGACACTGTGTCCATATTTGAGCTTTATCTAACGCTGAAGCAGGACAAGAGCGGCTGGACCTCCCTACTGCCGCAGTTTATCAAGTAAGTGCCATCCATCATCAATTAACTGTTAATCATCAGAAATTTCATACTAAAATGGTAATCCATCCCTTCTTGCACAGAAACCTAACGCGCAGCAATACGATTGTGATTAGTCCCGATTTTACTTTGACCAAGAATAAGCTCTACTCCTCCGAGTAGATGCCAACAACAACAACAACAACGATACAACACCATGAGGCAAGCATATGTGGAGGGGCGTTGATGTGGGCGTGGCGCTGCTCTCAACTCATTACACAATCCCTCCGAATAAGTAAATGATGAACAACAACAACAAATATGAAGATAAAGAAATAGAAGCAGAAAAAAAACAGCAGCCTTTTTACTTTGTAAGCCCCACGTCTTCGTCTTTTACACAAACAAAAAAAAAACCCATCCAAAAAACAAAAAACAAAAACAAACAAACAACCCATAAAGAGGCAAACTTTGGACCACAATTCAACTACTCCTGCAAAAACAAAACAAACAAACAACAACAAATAAATCAACAACAACAAATCAACTCAACACAAAAACCAACAACAATGATGTATTTTGAGACCTAAAAACATAAAAAAGAAACAAAAATCTAAAAAAAAAGAAAACAAATCAACTGCAGTTGCAGGCAACTCAAAACTCTTATTGGACTGACTTTTTGGCTTATAAAAAAGTAACTTTTTGAAAAAAAAAAACACAAATATTGAAAATATTGTAAACACATGGAAAAATATTTCACTCAGTGGAACGGTTGCGGGTTATCCGTTTTTTTTTATTGTAAAGCAAAACAAACCAACAAAAAAAAAAGGAAAAAAAATCCAAAATTTATGAGAGAAGAGTATTAATCGTATAAGCAGAAAGATAGCGAGAGAGAGGGAGAGATAGAGAGAGAGAGAGTATGTGTATCAGAGAGATAAAATTCTATATAATTGTGGTAGTTGAACAACATAAGAATAGTATGTGCAAAAATAAAACAAAAACAAGAAATCAATCTATATACTTATGGATATATATATATATTGTATGTATGTTTTTTCTCTTCACGATCTTATTAGGCTATACAAAAATCTCTATACACATACAATACAACATTTATATATACATATATATATATATAATGAACAATAAGGCAAAAGTGTTGAGCAGAGATAAACAAGAAGAGAATGCGAGAAAAGCAAAAACAAAAATTTAAAAAAAAAAAACAAAGTTGATGTGATATTATATATAATAATAAATATTAAAAAAAAAACACACACACACACCCACAGCACATACATAGAGCGAAAATTTCAAAATAGTTTCCGATTTGTATTACCTTCAAAATAACAAAAATGTCAAAAACAACAAAAAATTACCCAATTTCTATAGAAAACTCCACCTAATTTGCTTCAAAAAAACAAAAGATATTAAAATCAATGTATTCTGTTTCTTTTTTTAATTTAATTTATAAAGAGTTTCAAACTCTGTCTTTATATATATATATATGTATATATATACGATATATATATATATATGTATATGTATGAAAAATATTTCTAATAATTGATGTGTTTCTAGCATAAGATTTTTAATATTAAAACAATACAAAAACAAAAGCAGAGAATTCAATGTGTGTAGCTGTGTATTTAACTGTAGCTTAGTTTATTAAACAACAACAAAATGACGGAACTTAACAAATTGGCATAAATTCAACAATAATAATAATAATATATATTTAGATGTGTGACGAAAAAAACAAAATTGGATAAAAATTGGGCAACTAATGCAAATGTTTGGGCAAAGAAAATCTATAAAGTCATCTGTGTTAATAAATTTTAAAATAATTTATAGCGTAGCATAACTAACAACAACATAAAAATATAAAACAACAAATTTAATAAATTACAAGAAAACAAAACAAAAAAAATGTCAAAAGCCGATTGTAAAACTTTTTATACATATAAAAATATATAGAGAGCAGCAAAAAAACAAAACACAAAAAAAGAAAAGAAAGGAAAACATTTCAAAAAACAAGTATTTGACAAATTTAAGCTAGAATATATTTAAATAATTTATGCACACACACACACAACAACAACAACAAAACAACGGAATTTATTTATTCTTCAAACCATAAACCCACAAAACGATCTCGTTAAACAAAAAAAAAATTAAACTTTAAAAACAAAATGCTCTTGCAGAATTCCCTAAAAAGAAAAAAACCAATATTTTCCAATGATCTGTTTTGATTTTTATAAATAAAACGTAAAAAAACTTTTAAATAAAAATCACACAAAAAAACTTCGCTGCAAGAGTATTTCAAACAATAATAATAATAAAAAAAAAACTCAATAGAAATAAATAAAAAAATTCGCATTTTGTTCGAAGTTTTTGAAAGTTGCTTTAAACATTTTTCTAAAAACAAAAATCACACAAGTGTAAATAGAGCAAGAAAACAACAAGAACAACATGATCTAAGCGTATTTAATGTATTAAAACAAAAGAAAAAAATAATAAGAAAATTAAATAATGCTTAAAACAATGTGAACATAAAAACTATGCAAGCAAGTGAAAGAAAATAGAACCATGAATGTGATCTATTTAATAATAAACAAAACAAAAAAACAAACAAAACAAATAGAAAACAAAAAAAAAACATTTAAATCAGTTAAATCAGTTTGGGTTTTATTTTTGTTTTTTTAATAATTATAATAATATAAAGTATTACATAAATAATTGTAAAACGTTTTAATTTGTAGAATTTTTTAAATATAATTTGCCACTTAAACAATTTGTTTTATTTGCAAAAAATTTGCCAGGCTTAAATGAAAACCGAAAACTCGTAGAACGCAAAGCTTTCAGTGTTGTAATATGTTTTTGTTTTTTGTTCGTCGCTTGTTTTTGATCGATTTTTGGTTGTTCTTATCGATTTTTGGTTTGTTCTTTTTCACTTTTCACAAAAAATGGATGGGTGTAAAATGTATAAAGAACTTGAATCTTAGACACGTCCAGTGCTCCTCAAAGTATTTGTAAACAATAATGATATATGCTCTATAGCGAAAACAAAAAATTCAAAATCGAAGCAGATCGATAACGATAACGATATATGATAAATTAGTTATAGATATATATATGAACAATATAGTGCAGCGAGATGCTATGAAACAAAAATCAGATAAATCTATATATATATATATATGATACGTATGTGTATATGTGTGGTTAAATTGTAGTATTTTTTACATATATATATATATTATATATATATATGAATATACCGAATATATCCAATAAAAGTACGTATGTGTGTGTGTTGAACAATGGAACCAAAAAACCAAAAAAAAAAAAAACTACACGAAAATAATCAATAATAACCGAACAATTAGAAAAAGCGCCTCAATTAAAGGTGAAAATACTAAAATAAAAAATCTAGAAAATTCTATTTAAAGTAATAAAAAACAAAGAATATCATATTTAAAGTCGAGCACATTTAAAATTCCCAGATTTTCACTCAGAAAACACACACACACATTCAAAAAGCTATGTATTTAAGCGATTATCCCACCATGTGATTAAATACGAAACTTTTAATTTAGTTTTGGGAACTTGAAAGCTTTTTTTTTTTCTTTAAACTTTTGTTGAATCGATTCAATCACCGAATTATCCAAATAAAATGGTTAAGAAACATAAAAAATTATTTGTTATTAGACCAAAAAACACAATTTAACAAATACTCAAACTTAAAAATTTCGAGAAAAAAAATGTAAAACCGAAAAAATCAATGTTGTAAATCAAGTAGCTACACATGCATACATATTGTATATATGTTTGTATGTGACTATAAATGTTTAACAATTTTCATATATTATATATCTATAAACACACACACACACACACATTCACTGATGAAAGAATCAAGTGAAAGGAGCGAATACGAAGCAAAAGCAAAAAACAAAAACAATATTAATATACAATATAAAAAAACCACAAATATATATATATATACATATATATATATATGCATACAAATATGAATGTATGTAAAAATAAAAACAAAAACAACAAACAAATTTAAACTTTAGTAGCGCTTAACAAATTCTAGCAATTTAACAAATTTTAATTAATCAAAATATGAAATATATATATATATATATATATACAAATATATATATATATATATATAAAAGAACAAAACAAAAAAATAATGCAAACAACTGCAATTTCATTTTTCTCTGTGTAAAAGTTGAGTAAAAAATAAAAGAAAAGAACTACAAAAAAATATAATAAATTTTTTAAATGTGAAAATTGTTTTTTAATGAAATTTTGCAATTTATATGGAACTGATGACGAGCTCTTATAATGCACCAACTCCGAAACGCTTTTAACAGCTCGTTGACATGTTTCCACTCTATGCTCTTGTTGCTCTATGACAAGCATTTGGTGTGTGTCTCGGCTGGTGCTTAGCATTGCCACACACCGCACGTGCCAGCGCTGTACGGCCAATGGCAAGCCGGCTCTCTATCTCTACCGCTCTGAACATTCAGATCCTGAGCTAAGCTTTCATTGAGCCAATCAGCTGACAGCAAAGCGTTTCAAGTTCGGCTTTACGCTTCTGCTGTTACTGCTTGTGCGCAACCTTCGTCACTCGTTCAACGTTGCTCGGCGGTAACAGACGCGTTTCGTTAACGCTCCGCACTCCTTTAGCTTTGAACGCTTGTGTGTTCGCGTGTTGTGTTTTTAATTGCATTTTCGTTTCGTTCTGTAAATGAATCAAATAATGCTTGTTCTATGATTGGTAGGTGAAATCAGGCTCTCTATTCGCTATCTCGCTGTGTGTTTGTGTGTGAGTGTTTGTGTCTGTGATGTGAATATCAGATAAGAAAAGCTGCTTGTCAACGTAATCTCAGAAATCTAGTCTTTTGTTAAGTCTCTCATCCTTGTGGTTTCATGCTGTTGCGGCATTTCTTTGACTCAACAACTGACTATGTGTACATCTGTATGTGTGTATGTGTGTGTTTAAAGTAATTCATATGGATACCAATAAATGACTTAAAATACTCGCATGCTGATCGCTAATCTGTCGCTCTCTCTTTCTCTCTCTCTCCTTACGGGCCAGGAACGCTACATAGGGCGCACCCAGTCTAAAAAGCCAGCTAAAATTAGCTAATCAATGAATGGCAATCAGACTGTGGGTACACAAAAGTTCTTGCAAGGACTAATCCAATTAGTCAACGCAAATGTAATTGACAATATCGCCCACTAGATAAGCGCAGTTAGCTCATAAACAATGGGGCTTACTAATTATAGAAGTAAATTGTAAGGCATGAAAAAGAAGCACTTATGAAGGGCTCATGGAAGGAGTTATTAGTGAATATGTTGCTGATTTTGGTCCCAACTGAGATTCAATGGGTCACAAATATATAAAAATTATTTTCATTATTCTTCACATTCCCAAAACAGATTTTAATATATTGCAAAATGTTTTCTTTTCAATTGTTAAAGTGTCAGAAATAAAAATATCATTAACTTTCTCAAAATCAATTTTCAAACTGCTTAAATTATTTTTGACGCAAGTTTTCAAATCCACTTGAAAACCAAACTTTTTATGAAGTATTAAAATTTGTATGCAAAAAATCATGCATCAAAAACATTATTCAGTTATTCAACCTAGCTCTCCTCTATAAGTTATTCCCATAACATTTATGCAATCTTTGTGTTCATTTAAAGCCATATGCAAACAATTCCTGCTAATCTATATATTGGCCATGGTCAAAAGGAGCAATTGCTATTGCAACTGCAACTTGGTTGGTGGTCAAAATGGAAAATGTTGCAACTGATGCAACTGCAGCGATATTCAGAAGAATGCATTCACGTTCTTCTTTCGAAACTGTTGCAGTTCTTTCAACTGAGAGTTTAGAGTTTACTTCTGTTATGCAATATGAATCAAATGTTCATAAGATACACTGGGAGAAAAAATGTTTTAGCTATTTTTTAAAACCATAAAATGTGGTGTCCAAAAATAATATATTTTAAATCAATAACAATAAATATGAATTATAAAATAAATCAATAACAATAAATATGAATTTTAAAATAAATCAATAACAATAAATATGAATTTTAAAAAAAATCAATAACAATAAATATGAATTTTAAAATAAATCAATAACAATAAATATGAATTTTAAAATAAATCAATAACAATAAAAATGACTTTTAAAATAAAATATAGTTTTTACTTAAAGAATTTTTTTTTTCAGCGTTTTCTTACTTAATAAAAGATATTTTTTCAGTTCCCAATTTGCAGTTTAGCCAAGTTTTTTATTTAATCTTTTATTATTTGATGATGTATCATGTTTTGTCATGATTATTGAAACCTTTTTTCACAAATTAATATTTTTGAGCCTATAGCTATCTTTCAAGAGCCTAACAACATTTAATGTCTTAAAAAATTATTCTTTTAGCTTTTATTATATAAGTTTCTAGTTTAAATATAAAAACTTTTTTAAATAAAATTGATCTTCAAAAAACTGTTTTATATTAATATTTCATTAACTTTAATGCTTCAAATATATATTTCTATATATTTTAAAATTAGTTTTTTTCTACTTGAAGAAAAACATCATTACAAAATATTTAAAGAATTTCCATAAGATTTCCAGATTTTTTTTCTTACTGTAGAAGAGTTCTTAGATTTCGTGGATTTTCACCTTTTTTTTTTAAACTGATTTTGTTGGTTGTTTTTTTGTTGTTTTTTTTTTGTTTTTGTGCTGACTGGCGCCTGTGCGGCGTTAACCCCTTTGGTCTGATGAGTCATTTGGTGTGTTATTTATTGCGTTTCTTCGGTTCGAACTGTTTGGCATTACCAAATTGCCAATTGCATTCCCAACGTATCAATTTGCAATTGAAATTGAAATTCGTGTCGCTTTCAGCACGTGCCCTCGAAAGACTTCGAAAGAGAAAAAAGATAACCTGTAACCGGTGAAGAAGGGGGGAAACTACATGGAACCCATTATTGGTAGCAGGAGCAGCGGCGCGGAGCCAACGGATGTGGATGCCACAAATACCAACACAAACACAAACAATAACAGTAACAGTGATAACATTGAATTATCCGCTTTGCCCACACAAATCACATCAATCGATGGGTTTTTTAATCGCAAGCGTGGAAGACCGCCCAAGAATCGATTTGTGGAGGTCTATAAAAGTGTAAGTAGAGCAAACAACTATATCTTTCTCTTTCTATCTGCTTATTCCTTCGCTTTAGCTCTCTCTTCATACATTTCATTAACTATCTCTCTATAACTACAATGCCTCAAACATAGAGAACAAGTAAGAAGGCTCTAGTCGAGAAATCCCGACTAGACTATACCCTGAACCATATACTTTACGCATACAGTCAGTGCTTGCAAGTATGTGTGAGTGTATGTATGTATACGCGTATAGTGCATACTTTCTAAACTTCAATACTCCATATCTCCAGTGTTTCTCAACCGATTTCAATAAAATTAAACAAATTGTCATTATTTAGTCTAATCTTTGAAACTGCATCAAAAAGTTTTCCAAATTCAAGATTTTGTTGTTATCGATCACATGTGTATATCGGAAACGGGAAGAGTTATCGAAAATTTAAAACAAACTTGTACTGCCTAGGGATTAGGCGAGCTTATATACCAAATCTGGAGTCTTTAGCTCTTATAGTCTCTGAGATCGACGCGTTCATACATACGGACGGACGGACAGATGGACATGGCTATATCGACTCGGCTGTTGATGCTGATCAATAATATATATACTTTATGGGGTCGGAGATGATTCCTTCTGCCTGTTACATACTTTTGCACAAAACCAATATACCCTTTTTACCCATTTTCAATGGGTTCAGGGTATAAAAAGAAATATTTTCCTATATAGAAATGACAATTTTACAGTTATTTTACTTAAATTCAGCATAAACGTATCTTAACTTTGGATATATCCGCAGCTCAAATTTCATTGAGATCGGGTAAGAAACACAAAAGTTCTTATGATATTATTTGACCATCCTATGATCAGAGAACGAAATTTGTCTTCTGGAACTCTTTTTTTGAAGTAATAATATTTTTATTATTCTTATTTTTATTTTTTTCATATTTTTTTAAACTTATTTTGCTTAACCCAAAATAGTTTTATTAAAAAAAATTATTATTTTTTTTTTCAAAAAAAAAAATCTTTCCCAGTATTTTATATATTCATGATATTTTATGCGTCAGCACTTAAAAAACCTATAATAGAGTTAAAAACTAAATTTCCTTCAAAATTATAATATTTTTTATTTCTAATAATATTTATTTAACTATTATTTGATCTTACTTCATCACTTATTTAAAGTCTTATCTTCCTGTTATCAGTTAAAACTTATTATGATCAAAAGTTTTACTTTATTCGCACTTTTCGTATTGTTCCTTTTGTAAGATTTGTCTAGCCATCGACGCGCCCTAACTAATGTCAATGCACACAAACACACACACACACACAAACAAACAAACACTCTCTCTCTCTCACTCTCGCACAAACGCAGTCGCGTTGTAATTTAGGAATTTGCGCCTATTTGCATTGATAGACTTTCAAAGAAGGTGGCGAAGAAGATGGTGATCGAAGGAGAAGAAGAAGTGGAGAAGGGGGGGTGGGGGTACCAAATGTGGCTATTTTATGTGCCGTGTGTTGAATTGAGTTTTTTCTGTTTCTGTTGTTGTTGTTGTTGTTTTTGTCATTTCGGATTTGGTTTTTGCCATATTCGTCATATTAATATTGACAACGAGTGTTTCCGCATTTATTTCACTTGCCCGTCTGTCGGCAATAACACACCCCTCCCCCAACACCACTCCTCCACCCATCACACTCTCTTCCCCCCCTTTAGACGGCGTACGTTTTGTGCTTTTAACTGTCATTTTCATAATTTCTACATTTTTTTGAGCCCAGTTTTGCTCGGCTCATGCGTAAGTACTATGTGAGTGTATGTAAGTGTGTGGCGATAAGAGTGTGTATAAGTGTGTGTATAAGAGTGTGTATAAGAGTGTGTGTATGTGTGCGTTTGCTTACGATTATCCAGCCCACGCGTCAATTTCTTGGCCATGGCCAGTATGAGGGGTTGTTGGGGAGGGGAGGGGTGGGGGCAGGTGTTGCCCAAGTACATTCAATTGCTATTGTCAGTCTGTCTATGTGTGTTTGTGTGTGTGAATTGAATAATTTGAATAAATATTTTGTCCATTGCCTTTTGCGGTATTCTGTTTGTGATTTTTTATTTTTGTGTTTCTTTTTTGGGAAATAATGAAAAGTCGTCTGCTTAAGCCTAAGAAAGACCTACATTTGAATGGGTGCGCGGAAAAAATACGGGGAAAATAATAAACAATTAATTATGATCAATTAAAGAAGGTTTCATGAAAATCATATTTTCATGTAGGTCAACTAAGAATTTTTCTTTAAAAGTGAATTTTTCTGTTTTTTGAAACCCATATAAATACATTTCATTTGAGATGGGAATGTTAGTTGCAGTTGTTATCCGATTTTATTATCTTAATATCTCAAAAGCTGATTTTTGCTCAACTTTTCGACCATATTCCAAGTTGGGATATTTATTTTAAACTACTTGTAAAGTGAATTCTTATCTGATAACAACTTTTCAACTTGCCTGAACTTATTTTAATAATTAAAATAAGCAACTTTATTTTTATTAATAACTAAATAATAAGGATAAATGTGTCATTATTCAGGCATCTGTGAATTTCTGTGTAATATATTTTTCCTGTTATTTTTTGGTGACTTTTACAACAATCTCCAATTTTTCTAGTTTTAATTTTTGTGTGTGTTGAAATAACTTTTAAAGCGACCCTCGGTGACCGCCCTCGACAATCGAAATATGACGATTAAAAGGAATGAACACAACTACAATAACTTCTATATATTGTATTTAATCATATAAGGTGTGTGTACTTATATGAATGAATGTATGTATGTATGTATGTGTGCCTGCGGGTGTGTTTGTGCGTGTGTGTATGCAACAACAACAACGGCAACGAAAACTTATCAGCTAAAACCCAACACGTTTCATTGTCTTTTTTGAAATCCTATGGAGTAATAATTATTATGAATGCATTCAAAAAAAGTAGGGATTTTCTAATACTCTACTTAATGATTGAAACAAAATTAGTTAATTTTATTAACTTTAGTAAGTGGCAAAAAGATTTTTATAAATATTAATTTTTTTTTTTTTCGTTTTTATAATTATATCTATTTTATAGAGTATTCCAAGGCCGTCATTACTTTGTAACTTTTTTAAAATATTTTTTTTTTTGTGGTTTCTCTTTTTTTTGTATTTGGTTTTTATTTTGCTTGTGCCTGGTTTTTGTTGTTGGATTTTTAATTATTATTATTGATTTTGAAGCGTGAACAAAATTTAAATAGTGACATTTTGGGCCAAACAATAGACATTAACAGTAATTTCGGTTTGTCATATAAATCCGAAAACTATGACGAAAAAAAAAAAATGTCCAGCAATGCCAAAGAAATTTAATGAAATAGCGCCCAAAAATATTGTGGAGGGGGTGTGCGGAACTGCTGAGCGGAAGGGTAAGGGAAAGCGCGAAGAGTTTTAATTGTGGAAATATTTTTAATCTCTTAAACAAAAATAGCACTAAATAATTGACATGATCTCATGACCGATTTTTAAATAATAATAATTTCTATAAAATATTATTTTATAATATAAACTGATAAATAAGCTTAGATAAGGGACATCTAACGTTGTATTAATATTTGAATAATATTCATATTCAAAATTATATGATTTTCGAATCAATTTCTTATATTTTTGCAGGCGCAACTCTCACCTCAAGCCATATTCACCAGCTTCAAGTTAGAGAAGAATGAACAGGCAGGAACTGGAACTAGTTCCAACTTCGCTGCTTCCACAGATGCGGCGGAGGAACGCATTCCTTTGAGACTTTGTGCTGGAACAATGCAACCGTTAACTGCCACTGATCTCACGCCTAGTCGCAACAGTCGAAAGAGAGCACGCATTTGGACAATGGATTCAAACAGAAGTTTAGCCAGTGTGACCAACACAAATTTAGGCAGTGGTGAGAGGACGAAAGACAGCCCAACGGTGGATTTGACTGAGCGAAGCTTACCAACTCCGGTAAATATCAACTTAGATAAAGATACAAGAATTTTAAGAAATATGTTATTAAGGTTTTATAATGGAAGAAAGTGCAAAAAACTTAAGGAAAAGTTCAAGCTTTAATAGTTTTCAATACATTCCATGAAAAACTTTTAAAAACGAATTAAACATAGAAGATACCCTGAACCCTATACTGATTACGGACAGTCAGTGTTTGCAAGTATATATGTGTGTGTGTACTGAATACTTGACTTAACTTCAAGGTTCTATATCTCCGGTGTTTCTCAACCGATTTCAATTAAAATTTCACAGTTTGTCATTATTTTACCTAATGTTTCAATCGCCATCTCAAAGCTTTCCAAAATCGGGATTATGTTGTTATCGATCACATGTGTATATCGGAAACGGGGAAAGTTATCGAAGCTGCGAAACAAACTTGTACTGCGTAGGGATTCGGCGAGCTTATGTTCCAAATATGGAGTCTCTATCTCTTATAGTCTCTGAGATCGACGGACGAACATGACTATCTACTCGGCTGTTGATGTTGATCAGGAATATATATACTTTATGGGGTCGGAGATGCTTTCTTCTGCCTGCTACATACTTTTGCACAAAACCACTATACCCTTTTTACCCATTTTCAATGGGTTCAGGATATAAAAAGTTTTCTATAAAAAATTCCATTTCATCGATCATTGAGATAAAGTGTTATACACTTGATAGATATCTTATGACATTATAATAATTCTTTTTTGAACTCATTTTCGTAATTACATTTTAATTACCAGAAGCTGCTGGGAAGCTAATAGTTTTGAAGCTCTGAACTTCCCGTTATTATGCTTCTGGTACTTACTTTTTCGTACTCTCTTTTTCACGCCAGTTTTTCTTAATTTCAGTTAATATTTCCCTCGCCCTGCTTGCAAGCAGCCGCCAGCAGTAAATCCCTGGAAAGAGTTTCGGGTAAGTAAAGTTATAAGAATTCTTCATGAAGCTTTGTTAACAACTTTCCGCCATTTTGCAGTTGTTCGTGCAGCGGGCACCTTCTATCCGGAAAATGCGAGTTTAGCTCCAGCAGCCGTGGATCAACCGGCATCAGTTGGCATCGTGTCGGATCAGCCGGAAGATCTGAGCATGCGTGCAGTCCAGCAACAAAAGCAAAAGCAAAAGCAAATGGAACCGGAACCGGAACCGGAAAAGGAAACGGCAACAGCAACCGAAACGGAAACGAATGCTAAACTGTTGCAATTCAAACAGCTGCTGGACCTTTACCAGCGTCAGGTGCTGTTGCCCAGCTTCTTGGCAGCTGGACAGCTGGACATGCGATTGCTGCTGGAGCAGGCCGCTCAGCAGAAGATGTTGCTAATCAATGCAGCAGCTGCTGTGGCAGCAACAACCGCAGCTGCAGCAGCAGCAGTAGCACCATCTTCGGCCTCGGGAGAAGCTACACCAAAACCAAATTCAAATTCAAATTCACATCCAAATCCAACTACTGCTCCTCCGAGTCGAGTTAGTGTTAAACGTTCACGGGATCAGGACATTCCCTTGGGCTATCTCAAGTTTCGTTTCAATGAGGATTGCAACTTTGAGCGATGTGGCTATCGCAATCATCAATCGCATTTCCACTGCAATCGTCGGGATTGTCATTACAGTTTCTGCGACAAGACGCGGTTCATGCAACATACGGCGCGGCATGAACGCATGGATACCCTAATGGGCGATGATTTTCGACAATATCGCGCCAACATGCGCTGTGAAATCCGAAATTGTCCTTATGCCACATCATCCACGAATACACAAATGGCCACAGGTAGGTGCGATGACTATTTGTCCTTAACTTGTATACTACACTCAGAAAAAAATATACCACTATACTTGGAGAATCTGTACAAAAGCCAAACATTTTTTTGTTTCTTCATATTATTTTTAAACATATTTTTCTTTTGCTAGTAAAAGTTTTAATAGAAGCATGAGTCTGAAAAACATATTAAAACTTATTAACTTAAAATAAACAGCCAGAACCTAAATTTGAATTACTTGTTGTACGTGTTGATTCGCTATCTTTTGCTTATCTTCAAATATATTCGCTCTTTGTTTGTTCAACTTTTCTAACATTTCCTGGATTCCTTTGCCATCTATTATTTGCTTATCATTGTTGCTTACATATTTTTTCGCACTAAGTAATTGTTTACACTTCCGTTGTGGAAATTTGTTTAATTGCATTGGTTGTCTGTCAGTTGTTCAATCGTTTTCTTGTGAAAATCGATCTGATCTCTTAAGTCCCTAATTGTAGCTTCATTCGCGTTTTGTTGGTTCAACTTTTCCTGCAATTCCTTGATTGCTATGTCTTTGACGAGTATTATTTGCTTATCATTGTTGTTATCAAGTTCCGCTTTTAGCTGTTTTACGTTGTCTAGCAATGGTTGCACAACCTTATAGGCATACGATCCATATTATTCGTGTGCTGACCTGGACGCTTGACAAAACTGTTGAGAAGCACTATTTATTCCAGCTATACATTCACTTTCTTTAACTTACCTCATCTTGATCGGCCACCGATTTACTTAAAAAACTGACTAAATCATCGAAATTCGGGCTTTAAGAATGCTGTGAATTTGATCAGAGATATACCGCTGCAAAAGCCCATGAACTTTTATGTATATATATTTTCCCAACATAAGCGACCTCAGTGATTCTTAGTGTCTTATCATTGTCAGCAAAGCATATATATATATATGCTCGATGCCGAAACGCTTATATATATATATGATAACGACAAATCATACGACATCGACAGCTTAAATAAGCTGAACTTGACAACGTGGTATTTGTTTGTTCATTGAGCAGCATTTTATGTGTTAATGCAAATTTTTGCAAAGTTTTTCTTCACAATTGTCCATTAGCTAAATGTAAATGTTTGCCCCATAAACATTATAGCCTTAAACTAAGTACTATATGTGACATTTATTGTCACTGGGTTTGCAAATATGTCAACCAATTTATTTCATTCATTTCAAATCATTCCCCAAACTATATATATATATATATATATCAAGCCTCGTGGTGCACGCGGTTGCTGTAATATATTAAGATAACTATGAATTTTGAACAACATCATTAATGAATAGTCGAGCAGTTTTTATACCCTGAACCCATTCAAAATGGTTAAAAAGGGTATAACAGTTTGGTGCAAAGGTATGTGACAAGCAGAAGGAAGCATCTCCGACCCCATAAAGTATATATATTCTTGATCAACATCATCAGCCGAGTCGATATAGTCATGTCCGTCTGTCCGTCCGTCCGTCTGTCCGTCCGTCCGTTCGTATGTATGAACTCTTGGATCTCAGAGACTTTAAGAGCTAGAGACTCCAGATTTGAAACATAAGCCCGCCAAATCCACGTTTGTTTCATATTTTCGATATCTCTTCCCGTTTCCGATATACACATGTGATCAATAACAACAAAATCTTGAATTTGGAAAACGTTTGAAACATTAGACAAAATAATGACAATCTGTGAAATTTTTATTGAAATCGGTTGAAAAACACCGGAGATATAGAACATTGAAGTTAAGTCAAGTATGCAATATACGCGCACAACAACATACTTGCAAGCAGTGACTCTACGCGTAAAGTAGAGGGTTTAGGGTAAGGTTTAGTCGTTTTGTTGTTCGGGAGAGACTAAATTATTTTAAACGATAGCCTAAACAGTTTATCGAGTACATCGATATACAATATACATTTCAGGGGATTGGCAACTTAACAATAAATCAAGTGTAAATTTATTTTTTCAAGGGCTCACAGGGCGTATAAGCACTTTAAATATTTTGAACTCGCTATTATCCCAGTTGCGGCAGAATTTTCCTTGGAGTAGCCTGTAAAACAAATTAAGATGATCAGATTATAATATATATTATTAATAAGCTTACCTAAGCCTACAGAGAATATGCATCCAGCTTGCTAGAACTGGGTGATGCAGCTGAGTAGTATGTTCATAATATGGGTTAGAGTCGAGTTTTAATCTGATCACTCGGAAGTCATCTTGTTCGCCAGAAATCTCAAATACATCAAAGCTCGCATATTTGACAGTGCCATCAAAGTCTTCCATATGTATACAGAGTTTGTGAGGCTCACTGCTCGTCAGGTTTTGGATCTTGTCCACGCCCAAGAAGAAGTCGCCATCGGAACTACCAAAGCCAGTTCGGTAGTCATTCCATCTGTAATGGACATGATTGCTGCTATCGAGTTGCTGCTAAATAAGAATCCAACCAGGAGCTGGAACTTCTTCATCACAATAAGAATTAAGATCATACGGCACTTCAAAATGAGGTTTTCTTTCAATATTAATTAATTTCTTCTCAGACTCCTTGACTTCGTTTTGCATGTCGATTAATTTTTTGTCATTTTCCGCAGTTAGCTTTTCTTGAGTCTTCAATTTATCTTCTAACTCTTTTATCTTGATGACATCATTATTTAATTTCTTCTCAGACTCCTTGACTTCATTTTGCATATCGATTAATTTTTGGTCCTTTTCCGCAGTTAGCTTTTCTTGAGTCTTCAATTTAGCTTCTAACTCTTGTATCTTGATGGCATAATTTTCGATTTGTTTTTTTTTGTTGCTGTTGCTGTGGGCAGTTTTCACAATTCGCATTGATTGATTGTAAGTTGTTGATTTTTTGTTCAAACTTTATCTTTTGAAAAGCGATCTGATCTCTTAAGTCCCTATTTATAACTTCATTCGCGTTTTGTTGGTTCAACTTTTCCTGCAAATTGCTTAATTTCTGTGTCTTTGTCGAGTATTATTTGCTTATCATTGTTGTTATCAAGTTATGCTTACCTTATGCCTATAAGGTTGTGAAACCATTGCTAGACTACGTAAAACAGC